>SMLS01072455.1:0-21809 GCA_004785975.1 Popillia japonica
ATATTAGAAGAGATATCTCAATCTTAGCCATTGAAATTGAAATGGTATTGTCAATATTTGTTTACAGCGTGCACATACACACTTTATCGTAAAGTTGCTTTTCAATGCGATCGCTCAACGACGTATATAGAAGCAAATATTTGCGTGGTCTGCATTTTAGCGACTCATTACTGTCTCATTTATTTTCCTTAAGCTCAGTACACTGGCGCGTACAGCTGTATAAGTGCATTTAAAAGTGTTGCTGCGCACGCAAATCCAACGAGAATTCCTTTGATCTGTCAGATATGATTTGTGTTTTTCGGAAAGCCTAGACCGCGCTACTCGTATCCTTTGAAAATCAATGTAAATTATAGAAATGGTGCCAATAGGAGTCGCAGATACAAGATAATGTTTGATATATTATTTCCTATATCTTGATAGATAGCTTTTGCTAACCTTTGAGCGGATACGCGAGTTCGTAAGAAAAAAATTATTTTTACTTAGAATATGTATAGTAATATAGAAATAATGTATGTAATTTTATACTGAGCATATATTGTATTTCGTTATAATCGACGTTTTATTTAATTGGCAGTTTGTTTTTACCGGTGGCGATGAAATGAATTAACAAAATGTAAACAAAGAACAAGTTTTAGTTGCCTTCTTCCACTGACGTTATAGAACCCGAAATTAGTGACATTAATGGTTGTACTTTTAATGGCAATAAAATCAATTCTATCAAACTATAAAACCACTTAGTTACCTGTACTTGAAAAAACTGCACGGACTATAACAAAACAGGAATAGTTATTTAAATAAATACCTACGAATTTTATATCACTTAGAAATATTACACTTGGGGGCAGTTTGGATTTCACCACATTTGCAGAGGGGTGCCGGTTTTTTGCCCCGTTTATACAGGGTGTAGGTGCATCCAAATACTAGACTTGGTTCGTAGGCGGCCAGAGTTGATGTTTTACGTGGTAAATCAAAGCCTGGCGGGCTTTGGGTAATGCACGGGATCTGGTGGTTTTGCTTTGTGTGCCATGCTTGGTGTCTGAAGCCAACCAAGCTAGCTTTCTTAGCAAAGCTAAATTTCTCCTCTAAGCCAGCTATTGGTGTTCTAGTCTATATCCTCAGGAATATAATAAGACATCTGACAAGCGTAGATGCATTAAATTCTAGACAATTCTGTGTTCAACAGGTGAAAATGGAATGCCTCTTGTGAATACAGTGGCCCACCATTTACTATATTTAGTTGGGGGCTTCAAATACTCGCAAATTTTGTTATCATTTATGTGTAAACAAAGCTATGTCAGTTCTTTGTGTGTGAATATGTTAAATGAAACAATAAAATATGTATTATTAATATTACACTTAGTGGGTTTTATGGGAAATTTGACGTAGTGGCTTTAGTAAAGTTTACCAACGGTGGCAAACAATGCAGAAATGGAGAAATGAGAACATATGTAAGCAGTAATAAAGAAATAATTATATATACAGCGTGTATTTAAAATAAAAGTAAAAAATATTAAGAATAGTAAGTTACAACTATGTAGAATATAAATCCAAAAAATTTTTGTTCAATTACCACGCGAATGCCAAAATTAAAATCTCCCTTATAAATTGTAATATGCGCCGCCTATTAAATCGAGAATGTTGACCTCGATCAATCTAACGTAAGAGATCGCAAAAATAGCTGCCGATGTTATAGAAACTACCAGATAACGCTGATGTGTCAGTTTTTTTTAAATAGCTTCGAATGAAGAGTTCAATAATGCACACATTAAATTTCGCCTGTTGTTTGTTCGAAAATATTCGACATATATTTTATAAATATCTTTTTCATTTTTTTTTCTCGCGTCTCGGAAGGAATTTGCGCAAAATATTTTGGATTTAAGTTTAATAAAATAATGCTGTTCCATTTTTCATAGTCTTTACTTTTATTTCAAATACACCCTGTATACAATATAAATAATAAGCAGGTGAATAATCACTCCGCAAATGCTAGATCTAATGCTTTCACAACAACTGTTATATGATATACATACATATGTATACATATATCTCTATACAGGGTGTCAGCGAAATACAAAGCATGCTTTTAAGGGATGATAGCTACAACGATTTAGAAACAAAAACATATAATACACCTTGGGTCTATCTGTAAGCGTAAACGAGAAAAGAAATTATCTCTCATGTCACAAACTTCAACGCATACTGTACACCGGCAGTGCAAGATTTACGACGATTACAGGCGTGTGTTCTTGAAAATGGGCAACACATCGAGCCTTTCCTGTAATACATTTTCTCCTGTCTCTCAAAAAAGTCCTTTTTAGGACCACCAATTTATCACAAATAAAAGAAAAGAACTCAATTTTATAGTAGCCTTTACGAAAG
The DNA here is from genome assembly GCA_004785975.1 of Popillia japonica. Taxonomy (NCBI): domain Eukaryota; kingdom Metazoa; phylum Arthropoda; class Insecta; order Coleoptera; family Scarabaeidae; genus Popillia; species Popillia japonica. The sequence continues at coordinate 2,380 of SMLS01072455.1, forward strand.
GGCTTAAAGCGCCATAACATAATTGCAGTAATTACATTGATTTCATTCAATGCGACTTTCCCTCAACTTAAATTTTCATTTACCGATCGGAGGCTGCTATTAAATACGCCCTTTTCACTCTTCAACTTCAACTAACATCGATTTTATTGTCATAACATTATTAAAAAAACCGCAAAGGTACCTTTATTTTAAAACATATGGCCATTGACTTCGTACGATACAAATTCAAGGTCGTATAAACAGATGATGCTTGGCATGCATCTGCGCTTCTAACTGCATACGAGTACAGTATGGTGAAAGACAAATGACACCACGCTTCAATTTCAAATTATGAAATAATTCGTTTTCATGGTTGTTTTCAGTTATTTTCAACCCTAAATTTTTGATATGGTTTTTTGGTTATTTAAGAAGCAATATAGATGAGTTTTCTTGTACAGTTTGACCAAATAAGGTTTTTTAGAAATAATTTGTATATCGCGGACACCCTGTATGTGTATTGGAGGTAACTAGCAAGGAGGTTACATTGAAATGGGAACTAAGGTAATACCATGGAAGATCGATACATTACTGGTTACTTCATATATCTATTCCGAATCAATAATGGAGAGAATGTCTATGACAGTAATGTTATGTTTGCAATAAATTTATCTCACATTATATTACAGCCACCACATATGTATTTTCTTGCTGGAATGGTCCATCCTTCACGCTACTAACAAACTATGTGCACCACATGCAAACGTTTAATAAGCACTGAAATAGTACTATAGTAAATATTGGTTGCATAGAAGCGATGGAAACTAGTTAAACTTTTTTCCTAATATATATTGGTTATATCTACATATGTATATCTTCTTAAATACCTATCGTTCAACATCGCTAATATTTTATGAATAATTTTATTGGAACGTATGTATATTTATTTATGTAGTACATACTTATCGTTTAGAAATTATAAAACGGCATTAAAGTATTTTCCAGCTTTACGTTATCGGCATGTACGCAGCGACATCTACAAAGAAACCAAGGTACTAATCCCACTGAGGCCGCCTATAAGAACACTTTCATGATAAATCGAATGCATGTTGTCGTCTCCACGACAATAACATATTGAAGATAGGATAAAACTTCTAGCGGCATCGTATTTAGCTTGTTCATTTCTTCTAGCTTATTTACTCTGTCATGTTTGTCATCGGGAACGTTATCGTCGGAGATAAGCGAGTATTAGTAAAGTGCGGAAAGGCTCTTATTCACATCCTACACAATTATAGTAACTATACTTCTCTTCTTAGAATGATATGTCATATCTCGTAACAGATATATGTGTATACGATGTTGGTGGTTCATTATTCTAATTGTTGTACTGCACAAAATCGGAAGACTGATGAAGTCGAATTTGTCTTGTGGCACATCTCCCATTTTCTGACATGAGTGGCTTGAATGTAACCATACGAATAGGAATATATACATCACTACTAGTTTTGACGGTGATATAAAAGCTCATCTGTGAAACAAGAGACTAAGTTATTAGATTAATCAAACAAATATCTCACGTATCTGTTTGCTGACTTGTTTTTTGTTTTGTTTATTAATGTTAGGTTGCTTATCCATTTCCACATTTATTTTAAGAATATTGTTAAAGAAAAGATGGACTATTGCTTTAAGTTTCTATTACCAAGCCTGTTACCTAAACACACGGTAAATATATTTTTCAAAAGATTTCTCTTATTAAACAATTATTGTTGTTGCGTTTGAAAGTAATCCTCGAATTCCTAACATTTATTGACATTAAGATAAGCAAGTGTTTCTAAAAAAAAGTAATGGCAAATATTGACGCACTTATTTCTTATAACATTAACCGCCTGATTCAATTTTGTTAAGGATGTACTAGTGAATTTTCTTCTCACAGTCTGCTGCTGGCCAGTCGGCAGTTTTTACATGAGGGTCTAATGGACTGCTTAAAACTCCTTCAATTAATCCTCATCGGTCCGCAATCGTAAAGCCAACTGTGCGGTCTTTCTTAGCTTGAATGATTTCTGAATTCTTTTTGGACTGTTATGCCGATAAGTTTATTTCAGTATTAATTAGGATTTGAACTTGAGAGAGTGTGCTTCCAGGCAGCTTGGGTTGCAAATAGCATTTTGGCTGACCTATTTCCATGCAGAGAGTTTCAATTGCGCAAGTCTGGTTCGCAGTTACTTCAGCTTGGTAAATAGAGTGGCAGGTTTTTGCCGGACCATTAGATGGAACAATGATTTTACAGTTTCGAAGTGAATTTGTGGACTAACCATAATAATAAAAATAAAGTACCTTGTTAAGAGATATCTTAGCAATATATCTATAGTTATCTCCACTCTGACTTTCCATACAATCTGTCAATTGGATAATAATTTTGATATACATTGTTTGACACAAGCTACACATTTCAACGAAAAGTTGTCAACTAAAAGGGTAACGCTTAAGTTCTGCGTAATCTTAACCAACATTGTTTACATTTTTATACTGCTGGCCGCATTTCTAAATTTGATAGATTAATACTGTTGACTCCTTACTTTCTAAAATAAGTGGTTTCGAAAACGTCTCCGATTCGTTGCTTGCCTTAACATATCTATACACAGATTAATTTTAAAAGTACATTTGAGTCAGCCGCAAAGCACGTCAAGATAAAAATATTGCAGATTAGCTTAAATTGAAATGGGAAGGTTCATAATGTTAACAGGCTGAGTTTCTGGCCTTGATGACATTGTCAAAGATGCAGCAAAAGCAGATGATTTTGCTCAAACAAATTTCATATTTTATTTTGCTATTCACTTTACTATTGATTCTCGGTAATCGTTGGAAGGCCCTACGGCTGACAATGATTGTAAAACAATTATTTGTCTGCATGGGTTGATCGTGGATCAGATAAGCTGTAGTAACAGTTTATTCATTGTTAAGATGTTAATTTGATATACCTTTGTACATAATTTGGTATTTGATTTGTTTCCTGTGGTAGTACAGGCTGCCAAATGGTTTGATTTTGAAAGCTACAAAACAACTCAACACGATGATATAATCTCCAAACTCTCTAATGTAATTAGGTAACAAAAATAAGAAAACTTTATCGATTAACTGGTTTCTTTTACACTAGCAAAATACAACGAATGTAGAAATGTTTAGGATTAAGGACGAGGACAGTGATTAATCGTATGCAATTGATAATTCGAAACAAATTTTGTGTAACATGGATTACTTAGAATTAGGGCCTACAAGTTATAAATTGGCGATATTTAAAGGTTACCTCGAGTTCAAACAACTATTAAATATTATTATAAGCTAAAAATGTATTATAATGAGTTAGCAAATATCTTAGTGGCTATAAACTATGGTGTAAACGTGCATCATCTTCCTTGAGGCAAGTAAATTAAATTTGCAGTATCATTAGTTACACTAATTACATGCGATGCCTTTACGAGATATCTTCTACAAAAATAGATGAGCTTGACTGAAGATCCTGCAATAAAAACAAAAATAAATTTAATTACCTGCGAATGTATGTGCATATATACAGATATATATTCGCGACGGTACCAAAACCGCTTCTTATTTCCGACTTCGTAGGTGGTGCCGACTTACCATTGAACGAAAAAGTAGGAATATAAGGATTTCGCGAATAAAGCGCCAAATACCCGAGAAGCGCTAACATCGCCATCTGTTCGTGGAAGTGGAAAATATGGGATTAAAGCTCTGCGTCACGCTACAGTAGCTGTTAGCACGGATTAAAAATTACTATATAGTTGGCGAACAAACCGGCCTACTTTGCTACTATTGTACGACTATTACGAGTTTGCAAAGGAAACGTGTAGGAAACATAAATAGGGATAATGTTATAATTTGTGATATATATTGTGTGCAGAAGAGATATTAAACAGTTGCGTGTGCTTGTTGTACAGAAAAAAAAATGTGAAAGCTGAGAAAGTACAACAGTAAAGCACGAAAGATTATCTTTGAATATAAAATAATTTGTAATAGCGTAATAGGTAATAATTTATGCAATAATATGATTTAGATTTTGTTTGCATTAAGTAACAGGTTGCAGGTAGAAGCTTCGACTTTAAACATCATCACTAATAATTTTAGGCGCAGGAAGTTATAGAAACACTGATATTTACCAGGCAACCCTAAAATAGTTAAATCGTGTAATGTTCTAAAGTCCCTCAGTTTGCACAAGGTGTGGAATCTGAACATTAGTAACAGTATTGTGTTCGTTTATATTGAAAAGCTAGCTTTGTAAGTTACAGCTGCAGGTTATAGGAAATAGATAGTTCCTGAAGATTACGCTTGTGGGTAGCATTACTAATTTTGTATTCTGAACGTATTGTTTTCTACAATTTGGAGTCAAGTAGTTTGGAAAACTCAATTTTATATTTCATATACACTTCTGTGGGTACCAAGCCCATGGCTATCATTTAGAGTACCTAGCTCAAAATTGTAAGTGTAAGTGTGATAGAGTAAGTAAGTGCTTTGTTTTTGCTTAGTCCTATTGATGAAGCAGTGTAACAAATTAGTACTTTCTCTCCAACTTCCTATAATAGTCGTAGCGTGTTGGAAATAGTCTATATTTTAAGCATTTCAAAGTCTTGTTGCAAAAATGTGTTTTTCATTCTGCCAATTTGAGAAAATTTTGTTTGAGAAAGTTTTCAGCAACTTAAGATTGTGGCATCTTGGAACTGAAGGAAAGTAATTCCATTTCTAGTTATATTTAGTCCTAACAACAGTCTATTTCCATTTAACTTTGAAGACATTATCCGATATTAGCTTCTAGTGCTCTTCCTTTCTATCATTGCAGTTAAATAGTGAACCCTTTATAGAATTTGGTATAGCGCCATTAGTTCTACTTATTCATTTTTAGTTTTTACAGTTAACTGCTTAATAGTTGTTCAACAAGCCTCCTATAGCAGAAGTATCACCTTAAGTTATTACTATTGTCATTAACATTATTACCGTTTTTATTGTGGAAGGACATTAACTGCGCTAATATAACGGCCTTACATGAGATCTAATAAATAATTAATGTTAAAGGTATGTAGGTACATGCTTTCTTTCGAGTGAAACTGAATTTTATTCTGTGAAGTCATAATATTTAAAAGAAAGGTATTGATTAGAGTACCTCGTCGGCGGATACGCCATATTATAGAAAGCACGTGTAGTTTTCAAACAGACGCATGCGTTGTGCAAATATTGGGTAGGAAACTATCGACGTCGTCGGTGAGTTCCAGACGCTGTTTATTAAGGCGTCCCTAGATAGATGGCGCAAGAACCGAGTTTTATAGCTTGGTCGCGAAACAATCTCCGACGGAACCAGTCATGATAGGACACCGCATGAATACAGCCGTGCTAAACGTCGTTCCGTAACGCTCAACACATGTGCTGCGTTTGCCGTCATATGAATTCCAGAAGCATTTTTTATTTATAAGTTGATTAAAGTTTGTGCTTTGTTGTGGTAGATAAAAAGACTCAAAGGACAGTTTCGAAGTTTTGAAGCGGTATGTGGTAAGTTTACAGTATCCCAACTATATAAACTTCCAACTAGCAATAAAAAGAGTTTGTGTAAATATACAGTCCTTATTGAAATTTATTTTTGTATATGTATTTAAAAAGAACGCCACTCGTAGAGAAAACATTTTCTACACCTGTAAAACTTGAAAAAGAAAACAAATGCTTATAGTAACAAAACTAACTAAACTATTTAAAGACGCGGTACCATGTGAAAACCGTTTCGTTACAATCAGATGTGTACCAACATAGCACACACTCGAAATTCTTTTATAAACATACTTTACATATGTTAGTTAAAGATGACAATAGAGGGACTTTAGTACAATAGTATTTAATGTATTGTTCCAGAATGTGACAGTTTTTTCTGAGTGAGTGAAGCGTAAAATTGACAAGAAAATATAGATACCCATTCACCCCCCAAAAATTTACAAGTAGGTTATAGAGCGGATAAACTTTATTTGTTATACACACAACGGCATGGAACAGGGTTAAGTATGTCATTGTTCAATTAAAATGGTCAATTCCTCCTTTCATCTTATATAAAATAAATTGATAAATTATATTAACATCAGAAGCTATTACAAATTGCGCCTATTTTACAATAGCAATTACTAGAAATTGTTCACTTACACATTATGTATGTATGTACGCATGTGTACATACATACATATACATATGTTGTAGTGACATGTTTTATATATATTGTATTAATATAATTAATCGTGCTCAAGATGTATTTTTAGGAATACCTTCAGGCGCCTGTGGATCCGCAGAACAGTCTCAAAACTTTTGTAAAATCCAGATTTTGATTCAGAAGATATATAAATAACTTTGAATCAAATATATTATTTTCGTTCAAAAATTGACTGCGTTCTTAATGGTAATCGCAATTAGAACTTATCCTGTTCGAAGTAGGTAATAATTCTGAAACTAACATGGAAAGGTGAAAATTGTTTATACTGAAGGTAAGGCAATACCTACACGATATTGTAATCACGTAAAGGGCTTTCGGTACCGAGTATATATTATGAGGGCTTTGGCGTTTATCTGCGCAACAGTAGTGTAAAATATATACATACACTACAAAAATAAAATAAACTACAGCATAAAAATAAATTAGAAAAAACTTACTGATGTTTCACTAACGTCAGTGATTTGTTTGTCGTAAAACGTAGGTGAAGGATGTCGGAGAACCATGGTAACTCGACTTGTCAACCACGCTAAAGCCAAAAATTTGCGGACGAAAGAACAGAAAACGACGGTACACAAAATGATTTCATTTGTTCCGAGCCAATGTATATTAAAACCTCAGTTTAATAAAACAATATGACCCTATTTCCAAAACATAGTAAAACTTAACACATCTAACTAGATACTTAGAATGCTTAACAGAATCAAAGTACATACATATGTCAAAGTGAGGGTACAGTTTCGGAAGTTGGATGAAATCGATCAAGTCTTCTCGTTCAATACCTTTGTACCGATGGTTTAATCACCAAAGTTTCGCTTAAAAATATTTCAGGTTAAGGAACCGAAACAGTATCTTGTGACACTTACTGAAATTACAGTGTCGTTTTAATTTCTGATGGAGAATGAGATGGAGATGAATCGGCTGTTTCTCCTCTACTGTTTGTCGGACTACCGTAGCAAGAATATATGCACTGCTGAACTAAGAAACTAGCCATTTTCCTATCAATTTGATTTAGTAAATCGTTCATAAACAATTTTTTTGGCTAAATTTTTCCTTCTCTTTGGTATTTCCTCCAGGCAACTTTAAAGCTATTTTTTTCAAAACGAATCGATTTAATTTTAATAGAAACGTGATACACTCTTGTATTGAAAACTTCCTAAGCTTTTAAATAAGGTATACATATGTATAATAGAGAGTTAGATAATCGAATGGTTGGAGAGTTAATTCTTCTGCAAAATGATTTATACTGAAAGTAAGTTTTATTAAAGTTTCGACACAAAAATGTAAAAACAGACAGTGCTGTTAAGAAATATTCCCGAATTCTAGTTATCATAGCGTAGAATCAAACAAAACCTACACACTCCTCCACTTATTATTTACTAGGTTTTACAATTACATACTTTTATGCTTATATACACGCAAAAATTGTTTGTGACTACCTTGTGCACAACTATAAATGTTTCCGTGTGCTTTTTTCGGGCGAATACATTTTAACAACTTACGTACAGAGATTTATTTTTTATTTACGTTTTATTTGATAATTCAACAACACGTTGGCCCACGCATTTTAACATTTCTCTGAATAATAATAATAATAATAATAATAATAATAATAATAATAATAATAATAATAATAATAATAGGAATTTATTTGTTCAACAGAAAAAGAAAGAACATCTTATCTTTCTCTTGACCGATTTATATTTAACACTTTTGGAAACGTAAATTTGTGAGCAATGTTTCTGATTTTAGTTTAGTACTTGCATTTGGTGCTGATAGAAAATATTTTATTACTGCGATACTATTTCCTATACATTTCATACCATCTCTTGATAACTACCAAACGAATAAGTTTACAACTGAAAAATATAATAGGCCGACAATACTGAACATACGTACAGACGATTTATGTCAAACTTCTTATTTCTTGTCATACAAATACATACGTTCCTTATCAGGGATATAAGATATAATTACCACCTATTCACTTCCATGCACCGTCTACTCTTGGTGTCAAGTGGCAACCGGTAACTTTCGCGATGTCACAAACACGTAATGTGAATTAATCCTATGCACGGGCTATATCACGCATTATGGAAACGTGCTATAGCGCTTAATTAAACATTAACATAATTGCATTAATTGGATTCTATTAACTTGCAACTTGAAACACTCTGCAGTTAATTAATTGGGGTTAAAGATTCAGTCTCCGCATTGGGGTTCTACATGTGCTAATACATTGTGAAACTTAATATTGGAGACACACACTTCCCGCTACTGCTTTAAAGAAATTATTGCATACTATACTTTTCTTACAGCTAATTTTTTATATCAGTTTGTTTTAAAGAAAATATTTGTAACTGATGTTGAGCATTTGTGAGAAATGTACATGTTGCTTCTATTTCGTAACCACAAAACGTAAATCAATCGGATAAATACTGATGTTTGCAATATTGTTCCGTGTGTGTTCCTGTAGTAGAAACCTACTTCCAGCAAAAAAACCTTTCACCCTGCAGGTAAAAATTTGCTAGTAATATCTTTAACATTTTGGTTTGTAACATGTGTAGGAAAATTTTACTTTGCCCCAGCCAAAAAGGAGGTTCTACATCAATTGTACGACATTGTTATATCTTATATATTATTTACTAAAGCGATATATTTGTTGCAACTGTCGTATCTGTCCGCTGAAATGAGAGCTTTTATGTAATTTTATTATATAAATAAGAAGAAGTAATTCTTGACCTAACTTTTTTGTCGAGCATTCCGATATACATGTATACAGTAGCGTTTAATTAGGAGAACATATTGAGAAATTTATTGTTGTTTAAAAGCCGAAAGTTTTTTAAATCAATCGGTTATCATTCCAAATTTGGTACTTTCATTAATGTTTTACATACGACTTGAGATCTACTTGTTTGAAGTATCTTACTGTATTTCACTCGTAGTAATTTTGTGAATATCTTCCATTAAGTTTTTTTCTTAATCGCCGTTTCAATTGCCCAAATGTATGCTCAATTACAACTCGCTCTGATGTAAGCAACCTGTTGTAAGCTCTCTGATATTCCTGTTAGCGTTAGAGTAGGGAGTCATGAGACACGACATTATACCATACCCACTGTCCCCTAATAGGATAGTATTCCTTGTCCTCTTCATGATTTCACACACTGCCGAATTCTTCCATATACGAGAACCATGAAGGGATCCCGGCCAACTTGCATCTATATACCAGTTATAACACAATTGTGGTCGTATGTGACCTGCACATTAATGCTACTAAAACCTTGTCGATTTACATATTCGTCTCCAAATTGGACTGGTTTGATAGCATGATATGATTTTCTGTGTTTGGGAACCGAATCCATACGACGGCCTGTTGCACAACCCGCTCAAGCACTTCATGAAATATTCTGGAGACTCTGGGCTTCGCACATCCCAATTCTTCAGCAATTCTGCTCTGGAATCCAGGATTCGCACAATAACGCAGAAATACTTTCATTTTCTGTACAGGTTACAAGGCTGCTCCACGAGTCTCAGGATCCGCTCAAAGAAAGTGATTCGCCAACAACACCACACAAACCCACAAACCCTTCCAGATAGATTTTTACACATCAAAACCCTTCTATGGAAATACAAGAAGTACGATATGTGTAGCAAACACTGAAAGGAGCGAAAAAAGTTGTTGTGAACCTAGATTCCTTTTTCTTGAAGTAACTCCCTCAGTTTTTGAGCAAATACTTCTTTTTTAAAAGATGAAAATATAAAACCTATTACTTTACAGCAATCTCTCGGAGCAAAACGTTTTCCTTGGCTTTTTTTATGTATATTCCTTGAAGGAACGTTTTTGAAAGCAAAAGGTAAAACTTCTTTTTATAAATGTGTACTAATATCAGTTTAGTAAAAAATAAAGGTTTACGTTAGAAATTTTTTGCTATTTTGGAAGTATTTTCTGTTATGTTAGTTTATACATAGCCAGTATGTATTTCCTTTTTTGTTTGTCACTTTACGGGATTATGTAGAGACCATTATTAGTATGATTTACAGAGCTACGCATAAAATTTTCTGGGACTATCACGAATTCCAATGTTCAGCTTCGCCTTCAAATTGGAATTAATTAAGTGATTAACTGTGACTAGAAGTAAATGTATCCTTATATTTGTCAATATCCTGCTTTGATTCACAATATTTTTGCTAACTTAGCGACATATTTGTCACTGTGTGTAGGTAAAATTTTATTTTACTTCTGCATTACGTAAGAAATGTCGGGAACGCCAGAAATTTGACCGATGTCAAACTCGCGTCCCAAGTTTTGAAACAAGTTATTTGAAGTGAAATTTTCCGTTGATAAGCAATTTTTCTCCAGACTTCTAAAGACTTTCCGTCTTTGAATATTTCTCGCTCTTGAATATCCTATATTGGCCAGGTCACAATATTTGTGGATATTTTATATATATTCATCATAGTTTCGAGTATTTTCAGTTCAACATGTCAGTTGAATATAAAAGTAGAAAACTAAAAATACCCTTCTACTTTACATTTTCAGTTATCAAAAAAATTTAAGAAGTAGTATTCTATCTCAATAAGAATACTCTCTAAATTCAGTGAATAGGTTTTCCCAAGTGCATTTATCTTCTAGCAAGCTAGATTGAAGCTAATTCGCAGAGTAGGAAACGTAACTCGAATTTCATCAAGCTCCTGCTCATTTGAATTTTACCCAACAATATAATCGGTAATTATAAAATCAATTTCAGTCGCTTATGCGCTACTATAATAAGACATTCGACTTTAAAGTTCACTTGCCTTATCTCTTGCTTCTGTTTGTATATACCGGTTTTATTCTTCGCTTTTATACGCCTCTTTCGATTTGCGGGCTGCAGTTTTTCCTCTGTTTGAAATAAATGATTCGCTGATTTGTGTTGAAATAGTAAGGGTAGATTTATCTTCTTTTCCCTTTAAACACAACTTTGTTTTTAAGTTAATGTCAGAGCTTCTTGCTTCCGTCTAGTGCCAAACGAGGTAAAAATAACAATAGGAATTGAAGTCAGCCAAATGTAAAATAAAATCAGGAAAGAGGAAGAATGCAGTAACAAGTAATATTGGCAATTATAGTATAATAATAATAGTGTATACCGCATTGATAAGTATTCGTTAGTAACAATCTTGAACGATTCCACCATTTGTTCATAAATAATATTGCTGAATAAATAGTTTCACTTATTTCTAGATCAGAAGTCTGTTTTCTACAGTAGGCATAACTGATAATTTAAGAGGTTGCTGCGATTTTAGTCAGTAACTTGTAGAATGTGGAGGCGGAATGTTGATGCTTTTGAATTTTAAAATCAACTAAATGGCCAGGCACACACCAAAGCGAATGTTGGTTGAAGTAAATTAGTGGAAAAAGAGAAATATTTTAATATATCGTACACATGTACACGGATAATTTATATGTAATTACAAAACTCAAATGCATCTAAAAAATTTCACTGAAGGACATTTTTCACTTTAACATGCTTTTCCATATTGTGATTAAATGAACTATCTCTTAGAATGATTATCCGGCTGTTCAAGTTTTTATCCCATCTGGATTCAAGTTATTCAGACGGTACTGCGCAGTTGAGATCAGTACCACAACGTTCCATTAATTATCGCAGTGTTTTTCTTCTTGAACTGAGTGTTGGTTTACTGCATATGTTTGGTATATCTACGTTAGTTTTGTAGTGTTTGTTCTACATTCTCTTTCTCCCTTTCTTTCTGTCTCTAAAATATGGCGTTGATTTTTCAGGTGCTCTTTCAAAGCTTATTTTGAGATGGCGCGATTAGCTTCAATCTTCATGGTGAAATTAATATTTGTATATTGTCCAATCAAATTTTGCATATAAGAATTCTTGATAAAAGTAGATAAAAGGTCTTGTAAACTGTTTTGGGCTGTAACAAAGTTCAGTTGATGATGATTGATTGATCATTACATCAAAATGGACGTTAGAATCTCAGCAAAAGGCGTTTTATTTACATTGCAGAAAACTATTGGTGTTACTCACTACACTAACCTTTGAACAACAGTGTATAAACACACATATAATACGAGGGCGTGTTTTTATATTCTCTACCTAGCCATGAAACAAAAGAGTGACGATGTCAAAGAAATTGTAGAAAAATTGCTGTCACTGTTAGAAGTACATGTGCTACGTTGTGTTAAGTTTGTGCTGTTTATAGAGATTTGAGACGGTCTATTTCTTGATAAAATGAGTGAAACTAAGATTGAACATTGCAGCGTAATAAAGTTCCTGACAAAAGAAGGCAATTGTCCAAAAGCAATTAATGAAAAAATGGTTGCTATATATGGGGAAGATACACCATCTTATTTCCAAGTAAAATATTGGTCTAAACTGTTTCGATGAGGCCCAGAGTACCCAGATTGCTTACACCTGAACAAAAACTGTACATAATGTTTCTCAAGGAAATTTGGTCGAGTTGGAAGGGGACAAAATATTTTTATCTCGAATTATGACCAGGGATGAGACTTGGGTATATTACTGGGATCCTACTATTAAACAAGAATCTATGCAGTGGGTTCGTAAGGGCTTTCCACCACCAAAAAAGCCAAGACACAATTTTCTGGAAGAAAAACTGATGTTTCTGGAATGCTGAAGGAGTCTTACTTATTGAATATATGCCGAGAGCGTTCACCACAAATGGAGAGGCCTACGGAAACACAATTAAAAATTTAAACACTGCTCTGGAGTAAAAACGTCAGCATTCTTATCCACAAAAAAACTTGTTCTTGCACGACAATTGTCGGGTTTATAAGGCAAACAAAGTCCAGCAAATAATCAATGACTGTTGGTGTATAGAGTTAAGGCATCCACCTCAAAGCCCCGACCTATGTATGTTATTACTTGTTTACAATTTTCCTAAGCTGGCGACTGCTCTACAATATCATTTTGCACCAATATTAAAAACGTTTTCTATCAAAAAAAAATCAAACATATGTATGTAGATGCTCACAAATTCTAAATGTTTTATCTAGATCTGTATTTTAATCTAAATTCTTTACTATTTCCTGGAATAATACTCAGTTATAAGAGAAAAATCTAGATTAAACATTCATTGAACATTACTGACTTGCATTTGGCTAATGGCACACTAAGATAGCGACCAAGTACTCTACAAGTATTCCTTCTTTAGTTGCATAGAATGTTCATTGTTACTTTTTCTAGTTTCGTAAAAGCAACAAAAGTACAGTCATTGCCGCTATTTATTCATGTTGTACAAAGAAGACATTTGGTATAGCATACATGTACATATGTATATGGTATCTCTGCAGTATCTTATTGGTACAATGCGAAACGGGAGATAAGAGAGTTAAAAGCAGGCGCCCGCTTGAAATTGCCGCTATTGATGTCCAGAACGGAAGCACAACACGGTACGGTGACTCGTAGCCACTTGTAGCGTCGAGCGTCTGATTATCGCTAACAGCGCAAATATATTCTTCTTTACTTCCGCAATATATGTATGTACGTTCTCTCCTGCTCACTAAATTCCTAATGAACGTTATATACATACACGATATTTGTAAAATTGCATTTCCAATTATAGCCGTTATTCCTATATGAAAAAGTCTTGTTTTATTATACAACGGCGATAAGCTTTATTTTTGCTTCTGGAACTGTAACAATACATATGTGCGAATTAAATGGAAGTTAGGTAGGTACTAAGTTTTGTAGTGCGGTATAAATTTTGTGTTACGTATCACGGTCTAAGTAGAGACACATTCATTCTTTCAAATTTTACAACTAATAAGTATCATACAATTAGGTTTGTTCTATAGCTGTTGGCGTTTGTTGATTGCATTATCAATAATAAAAGATATTAATGTTTGTTCGTTTTGTTGCCCTGTTTGGAGCAAAATACCCCGTGTCCGATGAACTTACAAAAATAGCACTTTTATCGCAGCTTTGCTTACGTTTGTTTCAAAGTTGACAAATAGCACATACTTTTTTCTAAGATGGAAAATGACAATAAGAAAAATATCCGATTTATCTATTTTTAATTAATTACTGTAGTTTAATCAGTTAGCTATATAATGAAGTTGTGGTGTTTATCTAACTTCACAACTCTTCCAAAAATGATGCAATATTTAATATACATATATCTCACACATTCCTTCTAATGCAACTGTTTGTGCTGCTGTAGGGCAGGTTTTTATAACAGACTCCTCAATGTTGCCAGTTATTGGCAACATTGAGAAGTCACCAACCTAGTAATTATTACTAGCACAGACAAGAAGGTGTAGTTATTATCGTTACTCTTCGTTGCTTCTTTTGCATTTCCTCTTAAGTGCAGCAACGAAATATATCAACAGATCAACACAATCATAGGCAATTATCATTTTTCATTTCTATAATAACCAATAAATCGCACCTCTGTAATTCCAAAAAAGCTATAGCCATCACCTTAGCGATCGATATGTACAGCTTTTGCCATTATTGAGCAAGTATTTGACTGTATTGTATTGCGGCTTCTGCTCTAGTCGATGCATTCAAGTTTCATATATTGTAACATATCAATGACGAATTGTTTAAATATACTTTTGTAAACTCTCAAACAAGTATCTGAATTTTGTTCACACAACTGATTCTACACCTGTCCCACTGAAATGTTTACTTGTTTAGATATCGTAAGTGCCTTCAGGGAAGAACCATTTATTACAATGATATAGAGTTTGCGAAAGATGTCTTGAGCGCTTACAGTAAGTGACAACTTACCCCTTTCGATGTTTTTAAACTTTTTCTGGAGTAGCTTTCACAGGATAACGTTAATATAGAACCGACATTTTTGATTCGTCTTATATAAGTGTGTTATCCTGGCGGTCTTTGTTAGAATCAAGGAAAGTTGATTATATTTACTAAAGTCAAACATCCCGTTAAAGAAATTAAATTTTATTTATTTAAATTTATATTATTTATATTAATTTATTTATTTCTTAAAAACACCAAAACAGGATAAATCCAAAATTAGTTAGCTTTATACTACAATAAAAAAGATAACTAGGTTGAGCACGGACTATATAATATTAATTACTAGTCGTATATAAAATGAATACTAACAAGGAAATCAAGCAATTAAGAATCATTTAACAAGAAGGTCTCTACTGGCGGATTTTGTAAAGGTTTGCTTGGGAACGGCATATAGATTCAAAGTATTGATTGTATTAATTGTATTGCTCACATATTCTATTGATCGGTAATGGCATCCAGCTTTCCACATACATGGGAGCCTGAAGCCTGATGCTGTAATACGGTACATGCAACCTAGGGACCATAGGGACAATAGCCAAGCGTTGTCAAAAAAATTGTTAAGGTTCTTGTATTCAATATAAGGTACCTGAAACTTATATTTAATATACATATCTTATATTCATTCCTTAGCATATGACTGTATGTGTCAAAGAGGGCGAGATTTCATTTGTGCCTCTTGGAAACTTTACCTCGTTTATTGGGCACCAAACCGTTGAGGAATATTCAAGCTTGGAAGGAGCAGCAAAATCTAATATATTACGCTTGATAAAGCCTGAATGGATCATTGATAACTTGGATATGTTCAGAAAAGGTAAGACAACTACCAAAAGTAACATCCAGATCCACAACTGATGACCTTGATAGCATCTACACTACAATCAAAAGCGATTCGATGCCTTTTTCCAGTAAAGCTAATTATTGAACATTTGTTAAAATTTAATAATAGCAAGTAACTTTTACACCTATTGGACATGTTAGCAAAGTCCTTTTGCAAAACCAGGCAGTTAGCATCAAATTCAACTTTTTTGTAAACTTTACAATCATCCAGAAGTAGTATACATTTAGGCTCTTTTACATGAGTAACAATCACATTTATATATTATTTATACTTATAAATTTATTTATATGAATAGTAATGAACCCAAATTTCTCCCCTGTGGAACATCCGACACGATACGAAGCGGGTCGGAGTAAGCCCTCCTGTAGAACACGAACTGCCGCCTGTTGCATAGATATGACGCAACCAAATACACCAACATACTTGAAAATCCAAACGCGGAGCGCTTGATAGAATTATATGTATGCAGTTTCTGTTTTTAACGCAAATATAATAAAAATAAAAAATACAAAGAAAAACTGCAACAGGAAATTGCAAGTTTTATACATACATACGTACATATGTACTTCTCATGCCTAAGCATAATAAATATGCATCAGATCTCTGCAAATAAGTACATTGAATTCGTTTCTACATATCTGAATATACTAATTTTCTTTACAGGAGAGAAACACAGCAAACAGAAAAATATCGATACAATAATACATAAATACAGTTTTGAAGGATACCTGGCAATGTCTGAATGTTAATGCACTATACAATTATTTGAAATGGTTAATGACTGAATAAATGCCTAGCAAGCGAGAAAATGATCGTGGGTATCTAGCACATCCCAATTGCTGTCTAGACAATAAAATTCAATAACTAAATTATACAGCATTAATTGAATAGAGTAATTCGTATATGTTATCAAGTTAAAATTTTATAAGTCGTGCTGAGTGTATAAAACTCCAACCACTGAACAGAATCGTAAAACATTATTGCTTATATAACGTGAAAATAAATTGAATATTTTATAAATCTGCAGAATCACGAAGTTTACTACTACCTCCGATAAAATAAAATTATTCTAAAATTTCAAATTTTACAAAATATGTACACTTATATATTACATACTTGTCGGTCGCTAGAATGATAGTCGACGATGTGTGATGAGTAGTCACGAGAATGTTGCCGGTTGTTAATATTCATAGAATATACGTCAATATTGAATTAACACGTGCGAGGAAAGCTTATAGTTCAATGTAGTGTAAGGGCTTCGTCTGTCCCAAACTCATTACATTACCCGCGACAACGCGGGACAGAAAAACTGTAAAAATAGAAATATGAATAAACCAGGTCACGTGGCTGACGAGTATCCTAAGGGAGTATTGCACTCCCCGACACGCGACGAAGCAGTTGTAGTAGTCGTCGTCCTTCCGTTCAGACATTCTGGATATTGGAATAGTTACAGGAGGATGCCGCGTCGAGGTCCTACGGAACATCTACATCAACATCACGCCTTCCCATTGTCGGCCGCGTTTATTAGGTTCCTCTGGCACTCAATAAAACCAACTACGTGGATGGTTTCCTGATCTCCGGTAACAAGCCATTTACACTTACTGCATGTTAAGACTTGTAACCCTTAATGGAATTTATTCCACTGCAGAAGGGTGAGCCAATTTTCTTGATTATTTTAGAAAGAGTTTATTATCCGTTCCGTCTGTTTGATTACGAAGGACTTCCCACCTGCAAGAAATGTAACAGCTACCTGTGTTTGCGCTTAATTTATAATTAAGGGATTGAAATTGTACGGCAAATAATTATACAGACAATATGTATAGGTCTTGTGTTTCAATATATGTTGATGTAAATTACTACGGAAAAACAATTACTTTATCAGTATCAATTCGATGTTCTACATTTAATTTTAAATACCTAAGAAAAATATCTTTTAAGGTAATTTTGAACTTGTGTTTTCCAAAAATTCCAAAATTTCCAAGCTGTGAACCACATTTATTTTACTGCAATTTTGCTACTTACTACTAAATATATGTACGCACAAATTTGAGACATCTACTTGACTTTTTTCAATGCAGCAAACAAAATTTGCCAAGGAAATATAATTCATACATATTTTGCTCCGTTAGTTTACAAAAATCCTACTTCTTTCAGAAGACATCTATGCTTATCAATGATTTTTTTGTTTTAAGAGAGGAAAACCGCCTCAACGCAACCGTCAGCGGTTTGTGGGGCTTACAGCCACTACAAAACCTTACTATATGAGGTGGTGAATCCATTCTGGAACCGTTGGTCGCGTTACTTCAGGATGGCACCTCGTAGTTAACCTCGAGTGGCTACCTCTCTTGCTAGGGTTTCTCTCTTTTTCCCTTTCAGCACCTTCTCGACGAACCTGGCAATTCGTTAGCTTAGCAGCCTTATCGTTCTATGACTGGATCTGTTCCCAGAAAGTTATCTTACTGACTAGTCGCAGTCGGAGGTACTTCACCGAAGTTTTGGTAGATATGACTTGTGTATCTACCGTCATTTCGACCGCTATATGGATTCGTCTACTGCTCAGTAGAACGACTTCGGTCTTTTCCGTTGTCACGGCCAGTCCTTGTTTGTCCAACCATCTAATTACCTTTCGCATGAGCTGGTTGAGCGTTCGCTGGGCATCCGCCTCGCCATGCGCTAGGATGACTGCCGCTACCTCCCATCAGATACACATCTTGCTGCAGCTCCATTCGCAGAATCACGTCGTAGGACACATTCCATAGGTAGGGCCTAATATGGAGCTCTGCCCTGCACCTGCTGTTATCTTCTTCGTACACAGCTCGCCTGCGGAGTCATAGATATCCTTATCAATCATAAGATAAGCACTTGGAAATAATTCATTAGAAGACGCTGTATAGTAGTTAACTGTGCTTTATTGACTTTCCCCTCGAAAAATATCTAGAATTAAAAGATAGTATTTAAGCAGTGTGTAGCTTACATTTACCAAGAGAACGATTCAGTAATGATATATGGTAGTACACTCATAGAAAGTAAAGATCGGACACTTTCAATACCTACGTTGTTATATGGAAACTGTCCAATCTTTACTTTCCATGAGTGTACATTCCTACCTAAAGTAGCCTCCTCTAAGCGGATGTTCTATGATATATGCAAGGATGGCCACCCATTTGCTGTCCATAAGTTCTCCAACATTAGCTGTGATACTTGGATATTGTCCTAGACCTGTTCCGTAGAATTAAAATTTCCAGAAGTTTTAGGGGGCGTTTGTCTGTGGTGCTATTTTATGATGATTTATATTACACGAACCATATATGATTGTGATGTATGACCACCAGATGAAATAATACTACGTACCAATATGACCTTGGTTGGGGAAAACATCCAGTAACCACTCATGACATTTTAGCTCTAATCTTGCTTTTTTTCGTTATCCTGTAAACATGAATTATTAATTATGCGTGAACAGCAATAACATGAATGGATATCATTAATTAATCTGCTATATTATATCACCATGTTTTCTAATGCCTTTTCGATCTTTCCTATAGGTCAGCATCTCTATGTTTTTTTT
>SMLS01072456.1:0-15089 GCA_004785975.1 Popillia japonica
CGTGCATTGCGTTATTAAGCCGTTGTTTCAACTTCTACGCCATGGCCGCTTTCAGTCGTGTCACATGTTAACAGCCTTATTAGGAATTCGCTGGCAATAGATTTAAAAATAATAATTTTCTGGCTTTATTAAAACGACTATCTTTGTACTATGGTTGAGGACATGTTCATTGTTAGCCCAATATATGGCATTTAAATTTGTCTGAAGTAGTATTATTAGGGAGATAATATTCACCGAAAACCGATTGTATGTATTTCCCTATGTCCCACTTGGCCGTGGAAACCCTGTATATACATATTTACATATGTACGTATTAGACTTTTACAAGGTTTGTAAAGAGTATCATTCGTTTAACAATGATGGATAGCTATATTCTATAAATTTTTGTGGGCGCTGCAATCATATTGACATAAACTAATATTTTATATACTTGAGCTCGGAGATTCGAGATTTAGAGAAATTTCTTAGGATACTCTTTGCCAGGAGATTGTTCACAGTATACATTTTGTGTAATAATAGCGCATTGTTATAGCTAAGCAACATACTACTGTAACTAACTACATACTTCTGCGTTATTAATAATCTGTATTCTTAGGATTGAAGGTATTGTTGTCAGAACGATTAAATATAAATTTTAATCAATATTTACTAATTCTGGTAAATTATTTCTAGATATTACAACTTCAAATGAACGATTACAAGTATCACTACCTATTTACGACGTTCGATTTAGAGACTTTCGACTTGGAGGACTTCAAGTACAACTTCGTCAACATGACCGCATTTCGGGTCGTAGACGCAGAAGATTTAGCTGTGCAGGAAGTTCTACGCGACATGATAAAATTTCAAAACACTTTATCAATGCCTGCTAGACTGAACAGTAGTTTCATTCAGGTTAGTTTAGTATTCTATGCATTTTTCTTCTTCAAATACAGAATTTCAATTTTATAGGCGATTTGTTTTTGTGCAGTTGGTAGACACCAAATAATCCACAACTATATATTTTCTATTTAAACTATAAATTATTACCACACGTTGCGTACATAAATTTTGCGCTTAATCCCCCGGTTTTCTAGAAAGTTTAGCTTCGTCTGAACGAGTAACAGTTATTTATTTGATTACATGTTAAAATTTATATTGTGGCGTTAGCGGTAACTACACAATATATATGATACTTGAGGAAACAATAATTATGCAATACTCATAGGTGCATATTTATAACTACAAAATGTTAAGATGAACTAATCACACTTTAAACGCTTCTAGGTTAGTTTATGAACCAATATCGTCTTCTGTATGGATAATACATTTTCATATCACATTTTTTAAGTTTTAAAAATTCAAATCAAAAATTAGGTGGTGTAAGAATTACGAATAAGGAAATGGTTATATTCGAAAATAGTTTCGCACTAGTATGATACTTGCCATTAAATAAACAAAGAGGGATGATAATATGTATGGGAACGTTGCAACATTGGTTATGTCTATGATTGCGATACATCTTCTTCAAGGTAGCCTAATGGGTCTTCCTACCTTAATAATCTTTTCATTTTGGCGCCTATATTGACTTGACTTTGATTTTTATTCAAATGCTCTAAAGAACCAATTTACTTGTAAGTACAGAATAATGAAAGATACACAATTGATAAGTGATAAACTAACAGTATTGACGCCATATATGTACTTTCTTAGAAAATTTGCAAACCTTCCTCCTTTGCCATTGACACTACCTACATAGATACAAAGAGAAAATACACTGAAAAAATTGACGAACACATTATGTATAATCTGAACTCGTGATTCTACCGCAATGAAATTTGGTATACTATACTACTGGTATACTAGCAGTAGTACTAAGCTACTACTGCTGGGACTGGATGCACCAACAACGGGAGTATATTCCGGGAGCGGTGCGTATCATCACTACACGACGGCATGGAGTCAATAAGTCGTTGTATGGTAGCGAGAGGGATGGCTGACCGTGGCTCCTGTACTCGCCTTCATAGCTGCTCAATGTTAGCCGAGGCAGCCAGATACCGTTGAAGTCTTCGACCGATCATATCCCACACATATTCGATCGGATTCAGATCCGGAGAACGAGCTGGGCATGGAAACATTCGTATACGGTGACCTTCTACAAAGGCCTGTACTACACGCGCGACATGCGGTTGAGCGTTGTCGTGCATGTAAAGCAGACGTGTGCGCCGCCGAACATAGAAAAGCGCAAAGGGCTCATCTACGTATTGGCGACCCGTCATCGGCTGCTGTACATACAGCAGACGTGTACGTCCTCCATATGTAAGAGCACTCCATACCGTAATGCTCTACTGGCGGTGGATATGGCGTGGTGGAGCGCACTGCTCGAGTAGACGCTTACCAGATAGGCGACGAACCAAAATTCGCGCATCACCGATGACCAATTCGAATCTTCATTCGCCGGAAAACAAAATGTGCCTCCACCCGGCAACCCACCGATGTCTTGCGTTGATCCACCGGTAGTGTGTGCGGCGGTGTCCGGGAGTGAGTGAAAGCCGCTGCAGCGCACGGCACGCTCGCAGTCCACCTTCTATCAAACTCCCTCGTACCTTTTGCGTAGTGAGTGCTCCTTCCCTTCCTGCTGGCCAAACGGCTTGAAGTTGCCTTGAGCACGACGCACACAACATTACAGAAGGGCACGATACTCGCGTGCTGTGAAGGCGCGGACGTCTTACCTCAATGCATTCGCACCATTCCTGTTGCACAGCGGGCAATGATCGCTCGAGACGATGTGCGATCTCATGGAAGGATATACCAGCCATATGCAAACACAACTACATACTGAACTTTGTCACCGCACTAAGAACTGGTTTCTCCCGCCTCATTCGGTCTCCATGGCGACGGCATTTCCACCTATAGAAGCCGCTCAATAAAAAATGCGGCGATAGCGAAAGTCTAAACTCGCTGCATAGACTCGTCTGGAGGACACCTTGATGCTCCACGAATTTTATGGATGTATCTTCACGCGTTCAGGATATACAAGGTGTACTCAGCTAGCTTCATTATTTCTATCAATATACATATATGTATTTTTATGACCTTTTAACTTATCTTATTATTTGTATCCTAAAATAAACTTATATTTTACATACCTGCAAGATATCTAGACCTTTCAAGTAAAGTATTAGGCTACAGAGATATAGATACCGAGCTAGTGAAGTATATATGACCAATAATTAAAATTAATTCCCAACTTCACTTTGGCATTAGCGTTTAATCAAGCGGAAAATCACGCAAATAGTGAGAAAAGTGTACAGTTACTTAAGAAATATTGTGATCTCGTTGTAAAAGCCTGTGCAACTAACCCGTACTACTTCATGTAATTCTTTCTGAACCTCGCAACCTAAACATACCATATTATGTAATAAATATTGATATAATATCTTCCGGGAAAACCTAGAAGCTATAGCAAAACGTATATTTTAACATTATCGTAAAATAATGCTCAACATTATCATGTCTAAAAAGCATGTTTCTTATTTTCTATTTCTTGGCAAATTTACGATGTTTACATTAGTATCTGAAGAAATATTTTCTCACTGAAAACAGAAAACCTTTACGTAAAATACAAAAGAAGTCGATTTGTAGGAACATTAAGATACATACTACTGGTGTGAAGAGACAGAAAATTTAACCTGCTGCCCACTATGTACGGAATGTATTAGTACTCTTTTTCTAAAGCAATGTCTCCCCCAGTCAACGGGTTCATATCAATAATGCCTACCAATGGACCTACTCTAGCCCTCGGGCGACCTTGGTTATAGCAATGCTGGGTAACCGATGTTGTCCGGCGGATACAGTACGTCCTTGGAAGACGTTATTGATCAGAACCCATTGGCTGGGGGGAGACATTACTTTAGAAAGAGAGTGTACATATGTTATATGTATACATACTATAGGGTGAGGTTGTCAATTAAATACGAATTTCTCGGTTCTATATATTATTTGCTATGACATTTCAAATTTCATAATTTCTGGTAATCTTACCATAATCATTTATTTTGTGCATGTGTAAATTATCCGTTGAATAAGAATAAATTGAAAAACTTTTGCTAGTACTATGTTGTGTACTTATACTAAGTACCTTCGATCTACTTCATTTTTTTTCCTTCTGTAAGCATAGGATATACAATTGTAGGATATCATGTTGAGGGAACGATCATACGGATCAATCAATTTAGAACCGTCCAAAAGCTTTTTAATGCTCATTTGCAATCAATTCATCTTTATAGAATACCGGCATAGTGTATTACGACACAACAAACCATTCTATACTGAGCTAGCTACATTCTTCTCCCCGTCTGTAAATCTCAGAATTTCGCATTAGACCTTTCGTGGATAATGTAATACTTGCGCTCTCAATTTGATATATGTATGTGCATCTGTATAGAGTGTGGCTAAAATCAGTATGTATTGTCTTTGCCGACTTCTCGTTTCCTTATTAGCACATCCACATATTTAATCCCGCTGGTATTCTATACTAGACTGTCATAAAGTAAGGGATATATGTACCTTTTTAAAATTATTATCACTATTATCATAATTAAGTTAATAATAAAAATAAATGAAATGTAAATGCTTACGGAATGAGATTTTTCTGTATACATATGAAACACCGCTAAATTACGAAAATGGGTTTGAGTGCGTAGCAGTGGCGGTTGCTGTTTGAGGCCGCGTAGCCGCGCGCTCCTCCTAAGAACTTTTAAATCACAATTTAAATGTTTGTTTACATATTTATTATTACTATTTATTTTATTATTATTATTCATATAAGTAAATTAGTTAAAATGTCTAAGTTTCAAAAAACTGAACTTGTCGTTCATCTACGTATTATCCGTATCGTATTAATTTAAATTATTAATGTCGCGGCCTGCATAAAGCATATAGACTTCTGGCGAACTTGACCCGATATTGTCCGAATAAATATCCGATTCCATAACAGTATGTAGGGCGCAAATTTATCGCGACCTGGCCAGTAGTATCGCAATCCATGGCGGTGCAGCGCCATCTGTCCTAATATGTTTGGACAACTGGTAAATTATTAATCATGTAAACCATTAGCTTTGGTAAACAAAAAATAATTTCTATAAAGAGGGTTTCCGGGTGTTGACCATGTCATGGTTAGTAAAATATATACAGTACAAAATAAAAATAAAATGCACAAGATATACAATAAACTCGACGCTTCGCCACTAATGTAAGCCGCTTCTTCAGGAGCAAAGAGGTTAACTGGGTGGGTACCAGAAGGTCACGGTAACTCGACGTGTCAACCACGCTAGAGACGAAGGCGTCAGAAGGTTTTCGCCTCTAGCGTGGTTGACACGTCGAGTTACCGTGACCTGACGCCCCTCACCTACCAGAAAGTTTTCGCCTCTAGCGTGGTTTACACGTCGCGTTACCGTGAATGAATGAATTTCGTAAATAATATTATTCAAATAAATTTTGATAGTTGTCACAAAATTATGAACGAAAGGCCGAAAATCGGTCTTTTACGTGTCGGTTCCCTTTTTTTTGGATTCTTACCGTTTTGATTTAGAATTACAATTATTAGGTATTAATATTTTTTTAATTCCTATGTACCTATTTATTTAACTAAAATAAATCTTATAAATTTATACTTTTTCTGGCAATTTGCCTACATGTCATTTCGTAGTTGATTTCTGGTACGCCTCTCCAAACTCAAACCCCACGACATGCCAGTGGTGCGTGGCCCTATCAAATGAAAGCGAACTGCAATTAGATACAAAAATTTGAAAGAGCAGGATCTGTAACTGCACCACAGCAATCAGCAGTACAAACGCAATCTCCAAGCGATTGCAAATGCTGTATACCACACTTTGGAAAATTTTACGCAAAATTATAAAAGGGTATTCGCATAAACGGAAACTGCTGTCTGAATTAAAGGAAGCAGATCTGGCTACAAGGTATCATTTTTCTTTGCGAGTAATGGCTCAGATGTACATTGAACCTGAATGGTTATCCCCTATTTTATGGACAGATAAGGCGTATTTTACTCTGAATGGTGGAGTCACTACTCAAAGATGTCGAAACTGGTATGCAGAAAATTCACAAGAAATCGTTCAAGAAGGTCTTCATGACAAGAAAGTCGCCGTTTGGCGTGGTGTTACAGCTGGTTTTATCACTGCTACGTACTTCTGCAAAGAAATTCGAAGAATAGAAGACAATATTACGCAGCAAATAGACGCAATCAACCAGAAATGTTACATAATTCTGTGTACAAGTTGAAGGAAGGGTTGGTAATACCACAACAACAAAATGGAGATCATATTCAGCAATTGCCGTAACTAGTTTTGGCCATACTAAATCTCATTCCTTAATATTAACTCTATGTTAAATGGAGAAGGTAGACTATTATACTATGTTTTTACCAACTACCTATAATTGTCTTGTACAGCTATGTGAAATACCACTTTCAAGAGACTATTTTCTTTATCATCCCTCTCTAACCATAACAACATTAACTAAATTCTCAATGTACGATTTCAAATTATTCAGTGACCTCGTGTAACATACTATACGCATGTAATATGCACATCTATTGAATAGTATCCATTACAACGTTGGTTGGAGTACACGTATGAGAGCGATATGTTAAAGCTCACTGTATATAATGTGTTCATTTGAAAAATTCATCGAGTTTATGTTGACGTTGACGTTTTGATAGAAGCAGTGTGCATAAACGTGTTTTTTTTAATATAAACATAAAGTCAATAGTGTGAATTGTCAATCACAGTTAGCAATTAAATTCTTTCGTCGATTTTAATTTAAACAAATTGTTTCTTAGTTTTCAAGATAAGTTTTAAAACTGCCTTCACTTTCGGCACACAAGATTTTTTAATCCAGGCTTATTACTGAAAGGGTAATAAAATTGATGGTGTATGGTTCAGAATTGTATTGAAGAATTTCACGTTGAGTTTTCACATTTTCCAATGGATTGTATGCAATATAAAAGAACATAGAATAGCACTCTAAAACCGTTTTCTGAAACTGGTAGTCGTTCAAGATAATCAGGCAGCGACGCAATTAAGAACAGTAAACCTCAAGTTGTCAATCGTATTGAAGAAATAATGGAAAATGAGCCGCAAACATCTGTTGAAGACGTGAGACAAACTAACCTTTTTGTTGGTGCACTTCTAAATTATTGAAAAAAAATTACAAATCTATCCATACCGTATGACTGCTGCACAAAAGTTAGAAATTGATTAACCCACGTAGACTATCATTTTGTGATTGACTTGTAAATACGAACAAAACGATAAAGACCTGTCACAACGAGTCATCTTTACACAAACTATAAAAGAAGTCAACGATCAATTTGGCAGTCTAATTGACTTATATTTTAGAAGCTTAATAATTTTGCTGCTTTTAACCTCCTTCCGTGCAATATGAATGTTCTCAGAAGATTTTAATTTGGTATTTTTATTTTAGTTGACCAAAGTTATTCTTTATCATTCACTAATCGTTTTACCATTCACACCTTTTATACCAGATTTATACATATACTGCAAATACGTAATTAACAAAGGAAAGGACGGTACTTATTAACTTTGAAAAGGCACTTCATTTACAGCTTTAGTTTTTCTATTGTAAAAAGTTGCAGTATATCTGCAAAACAAAGGAATATGCAACATAAAACACAATATGCATACACAACTGATTTAATAAGATTATAGTGTTTGCTGCTACAATGTATCAATTACATTCTCGGATATTACATACTTCACTATACTCTGAGAATGACATACTTATATGTATATATGTCGGCGACAAACAGTGAAATACGGCAGTCCCTGTAACGCCTAGCTAGTACAGGGTTTGCCGGCAAATAGTGAAACCGACGAAGATGTTCAGAGTTTGACTAGCGATTTCAGCTGTTACCGGTAACAACTGAACTATTTTAGGCAAACGCCGGAACAGGTCATGCGAGTCGTAGTTACAACGTTTGCCTACATCAGTCATTCGCTGTAAAGTTTTGCAAAATCCGCTGTAAGTTCTCCGCCTGTTTTCTGTCTTGTTTATTCATATTGAAAGGAAATTATGTCCCACCATTCAGTGTTATTTTATACGAATCTAGATGAATATTATTCTGACACAAAGAAAAAGAAACCGTGGACAACTGCAGAATTAAAAGAAGTATGTAAACTAATAACACAACATGTACTTAACTAAACGTATCCTCTAAATTAAACTAAAGGGGCATCAAGTAAAATTACAATTTAAGGAGAAAATTGCTTCAAAATACAACACAGCACAGTTATTAATACCTATAAATCGCCATATATATATGTACATATGTAGTACATTATGTAAACAAATTAATGTTACCCTTAAAACAATCGCATATTTTGCAAATAAAAAATGAAAAGCGATTTTTTGCCACAGATTCGTCACTGAAGAAAAGAACTATCTAAAATCATCTTTTTAAAATGTTCGCTATCTACTACAGTAAAACCTGTGTTAACGGATACCTGTATATATCGGCCACCTGTGATAACGGCCAGCTTTGACATTGCAAAAATCTACAATACGACTATTTCTATAATGCTTCAATTAACACACTATATCAAATTTTGTTTTCAACATATGACACATGGTTGAAATCAGAAAAGGAAAATCTTTCTAGCTGTGTAAAAATCGAATATGGCTCCCATAAGAAATAACAAAGTTGATGATGATCCAAAGAAAACGAAACGTCGTATAAAAATTTTAAATACACCATTAGATAGAGAAGCAACAGTGCCCTTGAGAATGTGTCTTTAGTTTTCCTCTGCAAGATGTAATAAAAGTGCTACAAGCAAAATAAGAAAATGAGATTTTTTAGTTTTTTTCAAATAACTCGAACGTCATTTGTTCTAAGTCTACTTTCTTTTCGGGATCATAATAACCACAAAAGTTAGCCAAATTTAAACCTACCGTCTATCTTCAATAATAAGCGAGATCGCAATGGTGAGGATCAAAAATGAATCAGCCTGTATATTTCTTGTCAGTAAAATTTGGAAAAAACTGGTATACATTTTATTCTTTCCGTTGTCTTACAATATTGAATTATAAAGCCACAAATTCCTTATTACCGCAAATAACTGAATTAGGGAAACGTTGTAACTACGACTCGCATGACCTGTTCCGGCGTTTGTCTAAAATAGTTCAGTTGTTACCGGTAACAGCTGAAATCGCTAGTCAAACTCTGAACATCTTCGTCGGTTTCACTATTTGCCGGCAAACCCTGTACTAGCTAGGCATTACAGGAATTGACGTATTTCACTGTTTGCCGCCGACATATATATATGTATTTCTAACTTTTCGTCAGTCATTTCTTACACCTTTCGTTTTATTCGAACTGTTCATTATATATATTTATGTAGATTAATAAATTCCTGCTAAGAAGATATTCATCTCCTCCTACACATACCTACGCAAACTTGAATTTTAACCCTTTTCTGGAATTATCAATGTTAGGGAATTTGATACAGATTACAAGCTCTTTATCCTATTATACTAAAATACGCAAGAATAAATCCAGAAAAGCAATCTTTCTTTTGTCGAGGTTATTCCAGATAAAAGCAAATGGAATTTGTCGTTATAAATCAGCTTAGTTGCCTTATCGAAAAATGTCTTGTGTAAATCTCGCGTAAGCCGACGAAGAAAGCTTCAACTGCCACCGATTATTAAATTAAAGTTGGAGCAAATATTAACAAAAGTTTGTATATTTGAGTTAGAAACATTTTCGTGGATAAATTCAGTAATTGCATTTTGAAATGACTACAACTTGAAGAGCGTAATGGATTTACATGTTATGATGATTTCAGATAAAATATTAGATATTTCAAGAAAATATTGGAACTGAACGTATAAATCATGTTGTTCCTATTACATAAATGATTACCTTCAAGAGCATGAATGCGCAAATCAACAATCTCATATCTATTTACTTCAAAAATAAACTGTTTGATCTTACTTGTAAAATTAATTTTAAGAGTATTAGGTACCTACTATAAAGTCCTTTTATCTTGATGGACCAGACAAGTGTTTGCTTGAATGTCTATAGTTAGCTTGATTTGCAATTGCAGTTTTTAATTTTTGTTTACCTCATTCACATTATTTTCTGTAATATAAGCATAATGTAATGCATCAATTTTGGTTGGTATTAGTCATATTACAATACAGAGAGAACGTCTTGTGATAAAACTACAATACTGTTACCTTTGGGGGGAAAATGATACCCACTGTGACTGAAGGAGTAGCTGGAACTTAAAAACGGTAGCGTCACTTACTTAAAACTGCTCTCTTATTTCTTACTTTATTTTATTATCTGTAGTAATACTGTTACGGGTGCTTGTTAATTGACAACACGAGGATCGTTTTGTTGGTTTTATTGAAACTTGAAACATACTAAAATTACATCGAGACTCTCGTATCTCAACTCGACTTATATGTCAAAAAAGATCCGCGCGTGCGCGTATCGCCCCAACATAGTAAGCGCGAAAAATAGTTAAAATGAAATGTAACATAGCCCCCCCTGTTGAAAGAGTACACTTTCAAATGAAATATAAGAATTACATAAATAACAAATAAACTGAAAACATAAATTTCAAGAAACATCAAAATTCATTATTCGGTAGGAAGCGGATAAAGTTTTGCTACGGCGCGCTTGTAGATTCCATTGGCGGTGCGTAAGGTGGCGACTCTCACGATGTCGTCTGCTCCAGGGTGTAGTTGCACAACTCTTCCCAGCGTCCAACGGATAGACGGCTTGTTGTCGTCCTGGATTAAAACCAAAGAATTCAGCTGGATCGCACTTTGTCCTGACTGCCACTTCTTGCGGGGTTGTAGTTCCTTCAGGTATTCATTTGTCCATCGTCGCCGAAAATGTTGCTGCAGCTGCTGTACCCTTTGGAAATTGTCTAGTCTTCCACTGGGAATAAATTCTAGATTTGGTTCAGGTATAGCCGTGAATTTTCTGCCGATGAGAAGGTGTGAGGGCGTCAGAGGTTCGAGATCGTTAGGATCACTGGACATAGGACAAAGGGGTCGAGAATTGAGGATAGATTCAATTTGACAGGTTAGAGTACAAAATTCCTCATAAGTTAAGGCTGCGTTTCCTATTATGCGTACTAAGTGGAATTTTGCGCGTTTTATGGCGGCCTCCCATTAGCCACCAAAGTTTGGTGAATTTGGAGGTATAAAGGTCCAAGCAATACCCTCATTTGCAAGCTCTTGCTCAACGGGATTATCACTATCTTCCAACTGACGTAAAAATTGCTTTAATGCATTGTTTGCACCCACTAGATTGATACCATTGTCTGAGTACATTATTTTAGGTTCGCCACGGCGAGCGATAAATCGTCGAAGGGCGGCTAAGAAGGCGTCTGTTGTCAAATTCGTCACAATTTCTATGTGAACCGCCTTAGAGGAAAAACACACAAATAAGGCTATATAACACTTTATCATTTTAGCACCGCGTCCCCTTTGCGTTTTTAGTAGAAATGGGCCACCATAGTCGATACCAGTAGTTTCAAACGGGAACGAGGGGGTGGTTCGCGCGCGAGGTAATTCTCTCTAAATTTTTTGGCATCTGACGTCTAGGATTTGCTCTATAGCAGCGGATACATTGGTACACAGTTCGCTTGGCTATATCGCGTCCACGAATAGGCCAAAAGGAGTCTCGGATTGATGCCAGTAATTGTTGTGCACCAGCGTGTTTTAGTCGGATATGCTCGTACCGAAATAGCAGATCTGTAAAATGGTGTTTTCCAGGCAATAATACTGGATGTTTCGTTTCATAAGGCAGGTCTGAGTGTTTTAAACGTCCGCCAACACGTAATAGACCTTGGTCATCTATAAATGGAGAAAGAGCAAATATTTTTGATTGCCTATTTAATTTACTTGTGCCTCTTATATCTTTTAGCTTTTGCGAGAATGATTCGGATTGCACGACTTTCACTATTAGCATGGTAGCATTAAATAATTCTTGTGGAGTTAAGCACTTGGATAAATATTTTTCCTTCATTCTACAATTGTGTATAAATCACTGACAATAGGCGACAACTCTTTGCAATTTAGGAAAAGATGAGAAGTTCTCTATTGCTACAAAATTTATTCTAGCTACAGCAAAACATGCTTGATTGCTAGTTCGTAGTTCAGGCAACGCTTTCATGTTGTTCGTCACAGATGCAGGCCAATAGTCAGAATTCTTAGCAAGCCATTCTGGTCCCCTCCACCAGAGTTCCGACCTTGTTAACTCTTGCGCGGACATTCCTCTTGATAAAGGGTCTGCGGCATTGCTACTTGTTGGTACATGGCGCCAGGAACTTCCATTGGTCAAATCCTGGATTCGAGCTATTCTATTCGCTACAAACGTTTTTAGAAGATTTGGTGGCGTCTGAATCCACGCCAGCACTATAGTCGAATCAGTCCATAAAAATACTTCGCTGATTATCAATCAAAGAGAAGCCTTGACCTTGCTGGTTAATTTTGCTAAAGCAAGAGCTGCCATTAATTCCAATCGTGGCATAGTAATGGTTTTTAGAGGTGCAACCTTTGCTTTAGAGCAAAGCAAATGACTCGTCGCAAATCCGTGGCAATTTATTGAGCGTAGGTAAATGCATGCCCCATACGCCTTTTGCGAGGCATCAGCAAAACCATGAATTTGTATCTCTGTAGGATTCTGACAAATTACTCTGCGTGGGATTTGCAGTTCATTTAAATAGAATAGATTTTCTCGGAAATCGTCCCATTCCCGCTGTAAGGCTCTCGGAATGGAGTCGTCCCAATCAAGTTTCTCTTGCCATAATGCTTGTAAAAGAATTTTTGCTGTAATAATACAAGCGCCGAACATGCCTAAAGGATCAAAAATTTGGCTTATTACAGACAAAATTGCTCGTTTTGTACTTATACATGAAATATTCGGATTTATTTTGAAGAACAGTGTATCTTGCTTAGGATTCCAAAGAAGTCCTAATGTTTTAGTATTCTCATTAATTCCAATGATTAAATTTTCCGCGCTATTGTATTCTGTCAGCTTTTCTAGTATCTCGGGTTTAGAAGAAGTCCATTTCCTCAATGGAAAGCACCCTTGATTCAAGATAGAATTAAGGTCTTGACATAAAGATATAGCTTCTTCCGGGCTATCAGCTCCGGTCAAGACATCGTCCACGTAGAAATCTGACATTATGACCTCGGATGCAGCGCGAAAGTTTCTAGAATTTTCTTCCGCCAATTGGTGAAGACATCGAATGGCGAGGAAGGAAGCTGACGCTGTTCTATAGGTAACAGTGTTCAGTTCATATATAGAAATTGGCTCAGATGGTTCAGATCTCCAAATAATCCTTTGAAACGGTCGGTCCTGTGGCTTTATTAGGACCTGCCTATACATTTTCTCAATGTCTGCAGAGATTGCGATATTGTGTTGTCTGAAACGCAATAAAATTGACAGAAGATCGCTCTGAATTGTGGGTCCTACCATCTGTAGGTTATTAAGAAAGAAACCTGAACTACTTGGAAATGAGGCGTCAAAGACCACTCTCAACTTGGTAGTCAAACTAGATTCATTGACCACGCCATGATGTGGTAAAAAATAGCAAGGTATAGTTTCGTCTTGTTTCACTTTGGACATATGACCCAATGTCTCGTATTCGTGCATAAATTTGCAATAATCCGCTTTCAATCGAGAATTGCTTGATAGCTTGCGTTCGAGCGAGTAAAATCGTTTCAGAGCACCCGTTTTTGAATCGCCTAGTTCATCCGTTGAAGCCTTGAATGGTATTGAAACAATAAATCTGCCTGTGGGATCGCGTTCAAAACTGTTTTGAAAATGAGCTTCGCATGCACGCTCCTCCTCAGACCATGGTTTACTAGATGGGCATTCCTCAATTTCCCAAAATTTTGCTAACTGCTCTTGAATGTCTATGTTTTTATTGAAATGGCACTTTGTGTTAACGGAATGTGAGGTGTCACCTATAGAACCAGCAAAAATCCACCCCAACCTTGTCTTTTGAAGTAGGGGTTTGTCAAACCCTAAAGTGACACGGCCAGTTTGCAATAAATTCCAGAATATATTTGCCCCTAATAATACATCAATTGAACCTGGTGTATTGAACCCGGGATCGCCCAATTCAATGTTAGCTGGGATCCGCCAAGAGGAAATATCAAATTTAAATTGTGGTAAATATCCACTGATCCCGGGCACTACCAAGCAATCAAAACTGAACGAATAATCATTATGCTTAGATTTACATTTAACAGTGCATTTGCTCTTTATACTCGTCGCACAGTTGCTAATTCCGCTTACGCACATTTTAATCGAAATTGGTTTTAATTTTAATCGTTTTACCAGAGATTCAGTAATAAAATTACTTTGTGAAGCGAAGTCTAACAATGCTCTACCCTCGATCATGTTATCCTCTGCATCATATGCTCTTATCATGGCCGTGGACAGAAGCGTATGATGCGACTGCGCCGTGTTTGCGAGTGTTACTGTACCCGTATCGCAAGCTTGCCCACTATTTGAAACCTCTTTCTTCCTTTCGAAATGCAATAGCGTGTTATGTTTACCCCTGCATCGTCGGCAATTACTGGAGCTACATTGTTTTGACATGTGGCCAGGACGCAAACAATTTTGACATAGCTTTAATTCGTTGACTTTAGGAACTTTGTTTTCACCGGACAATGATAGAAATTCTTTACAATTACATATTGTGTGATCGCCCTTACAATTATAACACACGTTGCTGCTTGTATGAAATGATTTGCTCTTGTGTTTATTGGAATCGTATGAGGGTTTAGAGGTCTTGTTGCCATCTGCGTTAATATTGTCTAATATAGCCGCCTTTTCTAACAGAAATGATTTTAAATTTTCGAGAGTTGGAAACGCAGTTGTAAATTTTTTAGTTTTCCATTCACGTTCCGACACTGGATCAAGTTTACTAGTCATTAGATGAATTATAATTGCATCCCATTCATCAACAGGTAAACCTAAGGCTTCTAATGATCTCAAATGTTGAGTAACGGTATCAAGCATAGCGCGTAATTGATGA
>SMLS01072457.1:0-18402 GCA_004785975.1 Popillia japonica
TTTTTTTTTTGTGTATTTAAGATTGAATGCGGACAGTGAAGGTCGTTTGACATGTTGCGAAATACGAACAACGAATAAAACAATTTTCGATTTATCGCTCCACAATATGTTACCCCATTTCGTTGAATCCCATAATTGATGTGCACCAGCAAAAGCCAATCTATTTTTTACTTGCCGGTTATTTAATCCATTAACTGCCGACCCTCGAAATAATAAAAAAATCGAAATTTAAGTGATGAATTGGTGAATAGGAGTCAAAATAAAGACACCTACAAAATTTTAAGAATATATTTATACTACAACATAAAAAATTAGTGTTGTGAAAACGCAACGTTGGCCGTAAACATATTCTATAGTTACTGAGTGCTGTATTGACCAAAACATTTAATATGTAAATGCACGGTACATTTTTGGCACATAGAGACCGTAGTACTGTGGCACACTTTACACCGCCGTCGTTTTTTGTTTTCAGATTTAGAAATGACGTGCCCTACCTTATCGTAACACATGGCTTGTGGTACATGTTCTCACAAGTGTGTTCAAGTAAAAGGTTCGAAGTTGTTTCCTTCTCGCTTTTCAGCAAGTTCATTACAATGTAGCTGCGAAAATCAAGTTGTGACATCTTTGCCTTGTTCAAGAATCTATGGATTTTCCAAGCATTTACCAATGCATTGCTTATAAGATTGGTAAAAAGTGGCCACCGTCATTTCTTCCCTCTGACGCGAATTCTATAATTAGCTACAGCGTTATCATGCAAATCCACTCCACCCATCTGTCGATTATAAATGTCAATCAATTTTGGCTGTTGTACTTGTATATCCCGCTTTTTCTTACGGTTATATCGCTTTGCTATTGCTAATGGCTCTAATTCATCTGTATTTGTGGCTATAATACCATTTGTATGGAAGATGTTATATCGCTAGCAATCTCAAATGTTCGCCGAGCTTTTTTGCGATAGATTTAGACGTTTCTAATTGACATTTGGCTGTTCGGTTTTCTAGTACTGTACCAGTAGCGTGAAAGCCTTTATCTTCTAGTACTCGCAGCAGGGTATAACGAAAGAAATTATCAAAGTACACTTTGTGGTTGCTAGGATTTTCCACTATAGATAGTAACTGTATTAGGGTTTGGGCTCCTAAACCCAATTCGGAGTATACTTCTTGCTTACGACCATAAGGAAAACATTTATACAAGTATCTATCTGAAGAAGTAATACACCAAATTTTAAAACCAAATCGAACGGGTTTATTCTTGATGAACATTTTCGCAAAATGACTACCAAAATACGGGACCATTTGCTCGTCTATAGGGAGATGATATGAGAAAATTCCAAATATTGAAAACCTTTCATTAAGAAGGTCAAATAATGGTCTCACTTTGCAAAACTTATCGTCGTTCTGTAACCTACTATTGTCCGATACCTGGATGTTTTGTTTTATTTCTCTGAATCGGTTCCTAGACGTGCACTTACCATATTTTTCTATCAATAACAGTTTTAAAAACTCAAAATATACTTCCTGCAAATAAAAATACCAAACGCGATAACGCACTAATAAGAATTAACCCCAAAGACGAGTGTTATACAGTTCACGCCAACGTTGCGATAACGCAACACTATATTTGTCAACAAAGCTATTCATTCAGTAATAAGATATAGCTAATGTTTTGCACTCATGGTATGTTTAGAACTTACTAAAATTGTCCGAATTGAAAAAAAAAATATTTATGAAATTTATACCACTCACAGGAAATATTTTTCAAATGCGTGGCGCTGTAACGAAAATGATAAGTTTTATACTTTTTCTTAAAAATATAAATAACATCATTCAAAATTAATAGGTGAACGATTAAATTGTTTTTCCACGGTCGGGAGTAGAAATCAGTTTCTATGACATCAAAATTACAACAGAAGTAGTCGATTATTCTCAAGGGAGTATAATACTCCCAAGGGAGTTTACATTATGAAGAACGTTTGTGATTCATGCAAAAAAAAGATAACATTGAAATTATTTATTGACATTTAAATTAAATGACATTTAAATTAAATGTTAATATGTGTTTTAAGTTAATGAGACCGTGGAAAAAATAGTATATACCATTCGGGAGAGATGCTATTTTGTCCTCGGTGTGCAAATTGCACCTCTGCCAAAATAACGCATTTCTCTCCCTTATAGTATAATATACTATTCTACTTCGTAGAATGTCTACTTCTACAAAAGTGATCAAAATATGTAGTCAGTTGATTTAAAAAAATAAAGATTGTGTTGCGTTGGCATTTAATGGGTTAATAATGGTACTTTTCTGGGCCTCCTGGCCTGTAAATTTGCTTCTGTTAGTCTCTTTCTAATCGTTGAACTGCTGATAGGGCGACTGAGTTCCTGTTTTATTTGGCTAGAAGACACAAATGGGTTCCTTTTAATGAATTTGATAATGCTTCTATCTTCTCGAATTGTGGCTTTTCTGTGACCACCACGATTTTCTTTGCACGGTTTCGATTTTTTTTGCATTTGAGATCATTTTAGCTGAGCATCCAAGTACTTCTTGTATAAATTTATGTTTTTGAATAAGGATATTTTGAATAAGGTTAATAATCATTATTCTCTCTTTTTGAGTACAATGTTTAGCTCGGCCCATTATCTCGTTGCTCGGCCCATTGTATCGTTGTCAAAACCTAATATTAATGAATATACCAATTTATTATAAAGCGTTAGTGTAACTTAAGACTATGTCTAGACTCAGATTCCATAAATCGTCTAAATAGCATGACTGTTCAGCTTATAGTACGGAATACTGCTATTTTAGGGAACACTGCAATTTTCACACATCTGCATATAATCGGATAATTCCCAGAATATTTGATTCTTTCTCTCTACCAGGCACTATTTGCACATTTCAAAGTATATTCCACACACTCTCTCTCTCTCTCTCAAAAAACCCACTATGTGAGTCGAAGACGATTTTGCGAAAAAAATTTTAATTTAGTTAATGAAGATGAAGACATTGTTGAAGGAATTATAGATGCTGTGACCGTGGCTTCACAGGAATGGGTAACGAAACGAAAACTTGTTATTTCCACAAACGAGTAGACATTTTTTAAGAGGACGAAGCAACCTCACACACAACAAGAAGAAATATGAATATTCTTAATGGTTTATTTCCAAATCACGTAATCTGTCGAAATGAGGATATCACATGGCTCGCTCGTCCACCGAACCTCACAACTTGCGGCTATTTCTTGAGGAGTTACCTGAAGCCCAACGTGTACCAGGATGAACAATTGGAGTCCTGCAAGAACGAATTCGAACAGAAGTGGCTCACATACAAGAGCAAATGCTGCGGCAAGTAATGAGTAACTTTAAGGTCAGGCTGGAACAATGTGGACGCCTGAACGGACGTCGCACCTTATTTAGAAGCAGCTGCAGTTTTACCATACACGACAATTCAATAATTATTTTCTTAGACACAGCTACGTTCGATATATGTTTACTTCAACCTGCGCTCAATTTTTTCACGATATCCACAAGCCAAGCATATTGCACCCTAACTAACATACACAACATAATCTTTGCTTTACATAATGTCGAATATATAAGATTCAGAATCATTACATTACTGATGTGCAGTCATAAAAAAGCAGCATATCTCAAATTACCATATAGGATGGTATACCGTATAAAATGCGACTACGTCGATCTTTCCTT
This sequence comes from Popillia japonica, assembly GCA_004785975.1. Lineage (NCBI taxonomy): Eukaryota > Metazoa > Arthropoda > Insecta > Coleoptera > Scarabaeidae > Popillia > Popillia japonica. The sequence goes on from SMLS01072457.1 coordinate 3,702, forward strand.
ATATTTATGCGACTGCCTCAGGTTAGAAGAACGCCTAATAATCTACAATCCAGACGCACGAAGCAACTTTAATTATTAATTACTGCTGAACTCTCTCGTCTCCAAATGTAATTAAATATAGCCAGGCAGGTTATTGGCACTTACATACATCGTATTTACGTGTAATATACCACGAGAGGCTGGTCAGAAAACAACGATGGGTTAGCGGTGGTCACGACTCTTCTCCTGAGGCTGATTACATGATTGACATTCACTGAATCGTACTTGTAACTATGCCCTGAAAATCTGTTAAGATATTTAGCTAAGCGTTATTGTTGCACACTACACACATATATCAGAGTAATCTTGATATATGCACTAAGCCGGTGCCTAGTTGACAACATGTTCACGCTCTTCTATTGGAGGACATTGCGTTTTACGTGGCTTGCTACACGGTGTACATCGTGATATGTCTTGTTTAAGTAGCTGCTCACTTTATAGTCACCTATTAAAACTAGATTCGGAGGTATAATTACACTAGTACTAATTCATTATCTACACTGATACACGGAATGATCATGCTGATCAAGACAGTTCTTAATTTGCATGTAAGATGCAATTAACTTTTATTACACGAAGACTTGCCTATGTTTGCATGTTGATTATGGTTTTCTCAATCTTTATATATGGATTTGAGGTGGCTCTGTTGGAATATCTACTAATGTACCTACACTCGTCACTTTAATTAAGTCATTTCTATTATACTTTGCATCGTATTTGTGGTCTGAATTTAGGTCTTCTTCATTCCGTTATGGATTGATATGATATTATCATTAATGGTCCGTCAAATTTGCAACTTATCGTTAAAGTGTCAAACCAACCTAGAATTTTTTATTAATGTGATATTTATACGAATGCCTTTACCTGCAATCTGTTTCCCTCTATATAGTTTCCACCAATATTAAAGCACTTATCGCATACTACAACAAATTTTAATTTTACTAATTATACCGTCATACAACTTTTGTGCATATACAGGGTCCGGCAAAATGTATTATCCATTTTATTTCAGTAATAATACCTATATACAGGGTTTCAACGGCCAAGTGGGACATAGGGAAAATACATACAATCGGTTTTCGGTGAATATTATCTCCCTGAATAGCTTGTTTTATAAGGGATTGAAATTGTACAACGAATTACCAGATAGAGCTACACAGGCGGGTAATAATATTGGTAAATTTAAGAAGTTTTGTAGTGTTTATGTTAAGAGTTTATATAATATTTAATGTAGAATGTATGTAATCTTTGTAATCAAACCATCTTAACGATGAATAAAGTTATTTATTATTATTATTATATTATACTATTTCAGCCAAATTTAAATGCCACATATTATAACTGGGCTAACGATAAACATTTCCTCAGCCATAGTACAAAGTTAGTCATTTTAATAAAGCCAGAAAATTATTATTTTTAAATCTATGGCACGCGAATTCCTAATAAGGCTGTTAACATGTGACAGGACTGCAAGCGGCCATGGCCTAGAAGTTCACACAACGGCTTAATAAGGAAATGCACGATTTGTTTAAGGTTCGAATCCCGACAGATGAATTTTGTTTTTTTTTAAATTTTTAATTGAAAAGCGAAACACATAATAGCACTCGATCATTTTTGTTATTGTAAAAATCATTGTTGTTGAAGATAAAGGAATAAAAAAACAAAATTGACCTGTAGGGATTCGAACCCTAAACAATCCGTGCATTGCGTTATTAAGCCGTTTTGTAAACCCTTGCGCCACGGCCGCTTAAAGTCCTGTCATATGTTAACAGCCTTATTAGAAATTCACGTGCAATAGATTTAAAAATAATAATTTTTTGGCTTTATTAAAATACTTTCTTTGAACTATGGTTGTGGGAATGTGCATCGTTAGCTCAGTTATAATATGTGGCATTTAAATTTGGGTGAAGTAGTATTAGGGAGATAATATTCACCGAAAACCGATTGTATGTATTCTCCCTATGTCCCGCTCAGCCGTGGAAACCCTGTATAATAAATAGGCTTTGGAAATTTAGTTGGAATTGCTGACAGTTGTCAAAATTGAGCGTTGGCCTACATAATATAGTGCCTTTGTTTAAGAAATTTATCCAATTTGATTCAGTGTTATTGTTCAAAGGTGTTTCCGACGCCGTTGCCTTGGCGTAAATCCATTTTGGTTTGGTGCAATAAATTGAGGCAATTGTGATCTACTTCACACAACAAATCTGCTGGCAGACCAGCGTCAGCCCGGAATAAAGATAAGGAAGCAAGGGTAACAAATACGAATCTTGCTAGTGCAAAAAGAGCAGCTGTTAAACAGACTTGCATTTTGTCGTCTGATTCATGATAATTAGCGAGGTATCGAAAATAACCAATATGATTGAATTCTTCTTCTTTAGCGGTGTTATTAATATGATATTGTTTTCTCCGTAAGACTTGCTTAGAAGTAGATGGGATTTCTATCCATCCAAAAGGACGATAGTAGATAATTTATTAGCTACAATAGATAGCATAGGCAAAGTTTCAAACTATTTTTTAACTATTGAAAAGTCCGAAAGAAAAAAGCTCCTTATGCACTTTTACTTTAGATTAGCTTTAGTTGATGTTATGCCATTAGAGAACGAATTTTCTGATAGCTCTACATTCTAGTTGATTCTTCCAACTGACAGTGCTAAATAATGGTGCCCTCGTAGCATTTTGTAACTCTCATCATTTAAATAGTTATAGCAATGCAACAATTACGCTGCAGCAAGAACATTACAAGAATCTTACTTTTCCAACATGTTCATTATCTTCTTAACGTGTTCCAATTTCAGTCAAGTAGAACATCCTTTACAGCACACTACCATTGTTACAAATTCTAATTATTACTTGCATTTTAGGTATTCATTCGTAGTAAAATTTCTCTTAAAACTGCAACTAATTACAGAGGTAAAATATTACAAGCAACATCATTATAGGTGAATGAAAATGATGAAAACTTCATCGGTCAATGTATGCATCAGGTTAAGTGTTGTTAAATACACGCCTTAAAAAACTATAGAGCATAATAATTTTGAGGAGAGGCGATGACGTGTTTACATTTTAGCTTCGAATTATGGGTTATTATTTAAAACAAACGTCAAGCGCAACAGTCCGGATAACTGAAAATTACTGGTAATTTCCAGACACGCCTGAATTATTGACCGTGATTATTGGTTTATCAGCGTTTTTATTTGGAAACCGCGGTAATATTAATACACGTTTAGTTTCGACTGTTCGTCGAATCATAATAAATTTCTAGTAATAGCTACGTCGGAGGAGCATTCAGCGGTGAATTTAAGTGAAAATTATAGAAGTCTGTCATTAAATAATCATCGCGATGTTAAATTTATTAAGGAGAGAGAATGTTAACTGGGTATTATTGTGTAGCCGTCACTGCTTCAAAAGTTGCTGAAGTAGGAAATTTTTTTTTTTTATAAAACTGGTTCAATACACCATTGCTTCATACAAAAAATAAATTCACAAAATTGATAAGGCCCCGTAGCCCACAATGGCGTGCAATTTTGCTAAAATTCTCCCCAATATTGGCTGGACGACATTTATATTGATTTCTCGGATCTTCTGGAATATTCTAGCCCATAACTGTGCTTTATTTTGGGCTTCCCAACCCTTGTCATAGAGTTTCCTACCCATTAGTGCTCAAAACTCTTCAAAGGGGCATGCCTGAGGTACGTTGGGGGAATTGTCTTCCTTAGGTACATAATTCACGTTCTGTTCATTTAACCTGTACTCAGTAATTCTTAGCATAATAGCATAAATCCAGATTGGGCCAGAATATTACATCATCACTTGGATGATGAGCATTAATAAAATTTATCCATTTAGGTCGACATTTGGGAATATAGACGTTTTCATCCACAACTTCACCATTAACTCTCCTGCGTAAGGTCTTGATTATAATCTTGTCGGCAAGTTTCGCTTTCGGTTAAAGTTTCATGTTGTCAGGACAGTTTGCAATATTGGACGTGTAAAAACCATCTTTACTCTTTATTTCCGAATTGAATAATGTAAAATATTTCTCATCGTGTAAAACCATAACTTTGTTGCCAATTATATGTTGAGGCCTTAATGTTCGGCAACATCTGGGGATTCTCTCTAATTGGGTTGCGGTGTGTTTGGGACACTTCCTTCTTTTTCGACATTCTAATACATGTTTAGTCAAAATTCCGCCAATTTTATGTGCAATTTCAAATCTACGGCCTAAAATGTGCATAGACGTCCCAATTCTGTTTTGAGCAGAAGTAGATGAGTCTGTTTACTTTATGTGGAGCCAAAATTGAAGGACATTCGGTTTTACATAAATTGACGCATGGGAAACCATTTTCACATTCTCTAATGAAATAATTAACGAAATAAATTTTACGATGGTCAAATTGACGCTACAAAGGGGGATTCTAGGAAAATAGCTTAAGGAAATAATTAATAACAATAATGACCCAAGTACAGAATGTATTGAATGCTGTGCTGACGGTGAACTTTTCTTGATAGATGTGGGTTTATATCGGAATAATGATGGTAATTGTGACAGGTCATAAACCCGTCATTATGGAACGTTGATTCGTCCGTAAATAAAACAAAATTAAAAAAGTCTCTATCGTCAACTAATTTTGCATTGGCCCAACGACTAAAATCCAAACGACCTAGAAGATCATCTCCAATAAGTTTGTGGTGCTTTTGAAACGGATATGGGTGAAGTTTTTCGCTTTTAATGGTACGCCAAACTGATGTCCTGCTAACTTCTGCAATTTCCCCAATTTGCTAAGCACTTCTTCTTGGATTTTCAACTAAGGCTGCCATTATTACTGCTTTAGTGTTCTCACTTAGAACTAATTTGTCACGACTAGGTTTCGAATATGCCACATTTCGGCCAGATGCAACGAATCTTTCAGGAAGATTCTCAAATGCCGATACGTCGAATGGCGTCGATCGGGATACTTATCCAACAACGGATTCCTTAAATATTCACCAAGAATGAAAACCACACCGACTACTTCATTATTTGGAAAACGTGACATTTTTGGTTATACTTAGGGCCGTACGTTCTACTTTAGTAAGATTTCCTTGAGGAGGCTTGGCGACTGAAAGACGTTTGGCAGTTTCAAAGCGAATAGTGTCTGCATCTTCTTTAGGAAGTGTGCGAAGTGATGACTCTCCTAAGGATATAATTTCCTCTTTTGGAATACTCTTGGGAGCAACAGCGAAATTTAAACCTTTGGATAGAACTAACGTTTGTGCGTCGGAAAGGGGATGTGAAGATAGGTTTTTGACTATTTTTGATGGTGGAAGGATCTTAGTTGATTTATTTGGGGCGAGCAACTGGAATTTGCGAATATGATTCTCCTTGACACGATCTGAGGCTCTCTGAGCTTAGATGACAGAAATGCGATCTAATAGGGACCAATCGTCTGCAGACAATATGTTGGAGAGTTCTAGATGAAGAGCGAAAAGTTTCTTGGAAATGAAGTCTAGTTCACGCTGGGAGGATTTGATTCGTTCACGGATGAGTGCTAGACTGGCTCGTCGTAGAATATTCTGAGATGAAGAAGTGGTGATGTGATTAGATAATTTGAGAAATTTGGGAATAACTTGATTGTCGCGACAACGGGAAAAGAAAGTTAGAGTGCACGGAAGTGTAGATAGCTTGAGTGTAGCATGGTAACTACGATACAAAAGAACAACGAACTTTCTGAGTAACATGTTATTAATGGTAATTATCTTAGAAACTATTGCCTTTGGGTTGACAAAAGTCATAGTAAATTTTTAAAGGAGTTCATCGTAAAATATACGAGCCGTTCCATTTAAAAAAATCATTTTTTCAATTTTTTCTGTGGTTGCCAAAGGAATATCAACAAAGTTTTACAAAAATTTTCGTTAAAAGTCAACAAACAAAAAACACTTTCCAGGTTATGATAATCTCGAATTTCGTCAATATTTAGTCAAGGATTGAATAGATACGATGTTTTGAATGAACAGTAATTTCGGTGGGAATTTTTAAAAAAGTTGTTTTTCTCCTAAACCAGTCGACCTATGCAGATAAAAGTCTTAACAACATTGACTTTAAATTCGATGAACATATCAAAACTATAAAAATACATATATATGTAGGCTGTTCCATTTAAAAGAACTGAGTCCGGCCCTGTACAGATGAAATCAAGCTCCTCAGGGAACTCTAAATATTCTTCCATTGTAAACGGCAAACGTTCGAATATTGTATTGTATTGTATTGTATTTTTATTCATTACATAATCGTAACATGTCAAAAGAAAAAAAGTAATATAAATATAAATATATATATATATATATATATATATATGTGTGTATATAACCAATAAACATATTAAGAAACACGCAACACACATGTGTATAAATAAAATGCAGAAAAGCAGATCAAAGTTCAACCCACAAACCTATTGCAAAGGTCATGTGCTAAAAATTCCCTCACATCGTAGAAGACGTTTTCCAACAGTATGCAATAAATAAATGTAAAAATGTATCTTAACATTTTCTGATAAAATCAATATCTACTGTTCACAGTACAGACGTACTGTTTAAGAACGAAGGCCAAGTGGGCAATCCTGAAAATTGTGGAATTTTGGTATATATCTGGTATTTGGCATATAATTACGATATACATGCATATAACACGATAAATATAAATAGTTTTAGATTGCCGTTAAATAAAGGCCACTTTACACCATGCTAGATTCATACTTTTTCTATACTAGATTCTATTCTAGGATTTTTTACATACTTGTTTAGATAGGAGTACAACAAATCAATACGTGATGGCGCTACTAAACAGCTTTCAAGTTCTACCAACTTGACCAACATAACCGACCTTAGCTGCCAATAATATACTGAACTTGTATTTATTTTCCGATGTTGGCCAATCTGCCAAAAGTACTTCTGCGCATGTTCTAGTATCAATTTAGAAACAAAAGTAGGACAGGATCTAGTTTTTTAAATAGTATAGCATCTAGTATAGTTTGGTGTAAAGTGGCCTTTACATGATACTTTTTCTGACTATTTTTTCTAGTATTTAGAAAATAGTATAGAAAAAGTATGAATCTAGCATGGTGTAAAGTGGCTTTAAGAAGTCTTGTTTACAGAATCATTTATATTACAAAAGATTAAAATTATATAATGAAATGTGTAATGAGGCAAAACAGGCGAGTAGTATAAGTCAATTTAAGAAATACTGTAGCTTGTTTGTTAAAAGTATACATATGTAACATTTATTTAGTAAGATTGATAATAATGTATATGAAAACATCCTTGAATGAATAAAAATTATTAATTGTGCGGTAAATGGTGGACAGTCCAAAATTTGGTTTTGAAAAATGTTGACAATCTCGCGTTTAGATACTCGTCCATCAAAATTGTGTGTGACTTTCGTATTTCAATCTTGTATGACATCTTGTAAATTTATTTCAGACAAATCTAACATATAACCACAGTAGCCAATAAACGAGCATCTTTTCTAATATAGTGGTAACTGGATTGGACTATTTTTGGTAATAATATTCCTTGTCAACACTTTTTATCAAAACAATTTTTTTCTGAATGCATAATGAGATACGATACACCAACGATCAGTAGAAAATGGTTTAGACTGATAGGATTAATTCAAATAAAAATATTTTTGTTCACAGCAATAATAATTGTCTTAATTTGAAAAACAGAGCCTAGCTGTGGGTGTAATGAACATGTACATTGTAATTTATTCTATTCGAAACTACACAGCGATGAACCTGCTTGCTTTTCGACTAGGTATAATATATACATACATAAATCATAGGCGCGTTATTTGTCTATATTTTTCATTTCTTATCTCAATCTTTAATAAAAATACCCATTAGCCGGTATAATATCCCATTTGGTTGGGCGGGTCGCGTCGGATTTTAAACGGATGCACCGTGGGGGAGGTGAGAGCCAACCCGGCCGATTAACGCCGATTACATCTTGCGAACCGCGGGAGATCAATAAACAATGATGGTCCGGAAAATTACTAAATTATCCACTGAGCATTTAACAATAGTTCGGACAAACAACCAGGCACAACAACAGCAACAGTGGAATGAGAAAAGGACGTCTTGGTATGGTATATAGGCACCCAGCATGCCCCGTTCCTGCAGGCCCCAGCTATTATAATGTCAAAACGTTAATCGTTTGGTATTTAACCTCCTCGCGAGTAACCGTCATTTTTTATTTCGTCTCATCCGCAAAGCGTCACTTTACAAATGATTTCTTCTTTTTTTGGTAAGTATTGTATTGTACTTATCTGCATTGTGTGTATGCAAGTGTTGTTACGGTTTCTTTCTTGAATGCACAAAAGCGATAAAAGATTATCTTCTCCTGTTCTTCGTCGCTGTGGTAGTTATATATTTGCAGCCCACCCTCGCACTATAGAATGTATGCCCTTTTGTTGAAGCTAGTTTTACACTGATTAATAATATGGATCAACGTAAGATCTTTTATACATTCCTTTTCACCGCAAAAGGTATTATGGTGTAATTATTTACTGTATTTTTATGGCCTACTCATATTTCCTACGTATATCATACGCCATATGGCCTTCATACTTTATCATACTCGAACAACTACATATAAAGTAAAACTTCTAAAAAGAAGTAAGAATTATATGTATATAACTTCCGAATTTACTGTTTAAACTAAGTATTACTACAATTATGACGATAAGCACTAATAGTTTGTAATTAGGCATACCTTAACATCTTAATATTTTTCCAGAAAGTTTACCACACATATGGTTTTACAGGCGTAGATGATAACAGATATCAATTTGCTAACAGCTTTATTAATAATCATCAATTATATTTAGAATATATTTTGTTGTTGACTTTTTATTATAACTAGAGAGCCGCACAGAGAAGAAACGAATTAAAAAGGAAATGTAAATTACAGATACCCTGTGATTTTACTGTGGTCTTTCATAGTATAGGTAAATACTGGTCACACAAAAATATTACAACGCTTAATTAATTCGGTTGCTTCAACACTGTATGAGCAATTATTATCAACAGTATTCTTAAGCCCGTTTTAGACGATGTCAGTTTTGCTAAGCAATTAGACAAAAAATTAACCATCATAAATTAGACATCACATATCCATGAAAATTTGAAAAAAGGATTTAATCTTGTTTTACACATCTTTGTCCGAATTCTTAAGAAATCAACGCAAATTTAAAAATATCCTTCCGCAGAATATTGAGCGGCATCTATGCATTTCCTTTGAGCGACAAGTTCATGAAATCATGTCATCAACCTGGATGAAACAACACCAGAAACATGTTTAATTACAGGTTGTCAAGAGCGCGAAAGGTGGCTGAAAATCCATTTAGTATTTTAACAAAATGATTTCAGATCTCACTAGACGCAATTAGCTTAGGTGCCTCAAAAGTCGAAAAAATTACTCTAGCATGTGTGGCACAACTTTAGTCGACAAAAATGGTGAAAAGTAGACAGAATCGAATATTATCGTAACTAAACCAATTTTGCAAAGGCTGTTTCAACAGGGCGAAAACACGTCATCCACTAGAGCATCAGAAATTAGAAGTTTTCTTGATTTGTTTTATGGGAAAAGTACATTGAAAGTACACGAATTATAGAAAAAAGAAGAAAACTTAAATAACATACATACTAACAAACAACTAGGTATACATATAACTATACTAACAAATAGGCTTTAAAATATTTAAATAACATTCATTTTCTGCCTCGAATGTAAGTTGAACAATTTAATGCTACACTTCCCTTAATATTTTCTTATCGAGTATTTGTGGTAGTCTACTACTACGGGGTCTACGGGCTTTATAGAGTCAGTTTCGTGTAGAAATCGTAAAAACAAAATGAACGAACCCGTTGATGATATTTTTGTCAACTGTCACATTAGTTCCTCTCAAAATGGTGTACTCATTTGCGGAGAGGATGGAAATTATTTACATTTATGGTGCTGAGCGATGCGCTCGTGGCACGACAGGAATTGTTAATCAAAGACATTCAGAAAAGCATATGGATCTTAAATGCGTCCGTGAACTTGTACAAACAATTTTGAGAAATTAGATCAGTAGTGAACAAGAAAAACATGAAAAGGGATGAAAGGCATGAATTGGAAATTTTTCTATGGAGCCAACCAACTCTTTACATCAAGTTGCAGCATTCTCCGGACTTTCTTTCATGGTTGTACGCAAAGTTACAAAAAAAAGCAAAACAGTGCAAGAGCTTAGTGAGGGCGATTGCGATCCTTGACCAGAATTTTGCGAAACTATGACCCAAATTTGGGAAAAAATCATTTTAGTGCTGAATGCTCTTTTTTGTTAAGTAGATACATGAAGAAACATAATACAAGGTACTGCAGTGACAGAAATCGCCATATTATAAGCGAGGAAGATACTTCGAAGTCTCAAAAAATTAATGTTCGGGCAGGAATATTAGATGATTCAACTGTTGCACCTATTTTCCTTAGAGAAACTCTAACTAGTGATGCTTAATTAAATATTCATGTTGGAGAACAACATCGATTCCCTGATAAATGAAGACGTGGAGAACCAGCTTGATGCAGATGGTAACCAAATACTCGATGAACAGCAATTATTCTTCTAACAGGACAATGCTTCTCTGCATTATGCTGCAAATGTTCTTAACCAGCTTAACCAGAGGTATGCAAATCACTGAATTGGTAGACATGGAACGCGATTACCAGACTTGATAAGCCCTGACTTCTGTCTGTGGGGTCGTTTAAAGTCAGTAGTTTATAAGACTCAATCAATAGCTTCAAATGATTGACGTCAACGAATTATTGACGTACGTAGAAATATTCGAGGAAGAACCTTGGTAAAATAGAGAGATAAGAATTTGAAAATCGACTTTACTACTGCATGGAGAACAACCGTGCTAATTTTGAGAAGTTATTGTGAATATTGTTATTTTATTTAATGACATTATTTTTATTATTTAATTGTTTTGTCACATTAAAGATACTGGTTCACGATTCGAAGAAGCGTGCACGTCATAAATGACATCACAACAATGTAGCCAATTTGACTTGTTTACATTTATAGGTTGGGATTCGTAAATGGAGAATCGTAGGATACGATAAATGACAGAAGGTTATATGGCAGCATTGCACGCCCGTACCAACATAAAATCGCATTCACAGTTATGTTAATATTTTGCTTTCATAGGTATTTTGTTATTTCTGTATTGGAGATCCGATAATTTCGTTTATGACGTGCACGTCTTCGAATCGTGAACCAAGTATAGCACATTAATTAGAGCAAAACTTACCATTTTTTGAGGAAAAATTAAACAAATAGTGAATGAGTGATACCTACATCACCGCAATCGTAATAAAATAAGCATTCATTAGAGGTATGACAGGTGGGTTGTTCCACTTAAAATTTGTGAGATGGTGGCGCAGTTGTAAACGTTATAGAGATACTTTTGAAATTTTTGAATTCCTTTTAGTTTCTGAAATATTAGAGGTGGGGTAGTTTTAAAAATTAGCGTGTATATTGCATCTGTTAGATAATAAATTAGAATTCTGAAACGACTTTGCAGCTTTTAGTGTTCAAAGATTATGAATTTTATACCGTCTAAATTTTAGGACAGTAGGGAATAGAGCACATGCAGGCTTATGTTCCGAGAATAGTAAATGGTTATGATATTCCTTGCCATCAGACGAGAAAATAATTTAATGCATTTCTTGTGTAATATAGATATGCTGTCTTGCAATTTTAAAACTAAAACAGCATGTATTATTGCATGTTTGTTATGTTAACAAATAAATTACTGTATTATATGTACATACTGTAAAATGGACTTATTTCCTATGTATGTAATGCAAATTTACCCAAGCCATATTTGCAATTTATTGTTAACCACAAATATATTTCACCTATACTGCCATTCTACACAAATCTGTAAAGGTTCGCAAATGTTTTATTATGACTGTAGAACTGTACATGCATATACTAATGTATTTTGTGAAAGTTGTTATATGATGGTCATTAAACTAAGTAATATGCAACATATGCAAGAAGATCGAAAATACAAATAGTGGAATAGATAAGAATCGCGCAATAATTTACAGCAAATTTATATGTTTTGTTGAATTTTTTACTGTTTAAGTATCACGATATATTAAACACGGGTATTTGAGATTGGAAGAAAATCTCCCACCATGTATACATATACACTACCGTCCATAATTATTTACCTGCCCTTACTAAAATGTAGTTTTGAGTGAAACACCAATACAAAAATAAAACTATTTATTTCAATGGTTAAATACGTATCAATACGAAAAATAGCAACGAAATTCTGAATAGAATAAAAGAGGAACTACGAAAATAATTAAATATTGCCCATATCTATGTGACCTCCTTTCCATCGAATGATTTCTTGATACAATCTGGACGTTCCTTCGATTAATTTCGACGATGTTAATGGGTCTATATGTCTCCACGCTGTTTGCAGTTGGTCACACATACATCCTTGTAGATGCAGGAGCAGATTGTCGAATTTGTCGGTCGAGATGGTCCCATAAAAGCTCGATGGGGTTGATGTCTGGACTCTGTGCGAGCCATTTCATAATTGTCAATCTCCCATCATGTTCCATTTGGTAGAAGCATAATTTCGACGTGTGTTTCGGATCATTATCCTGCCGAAACACGGAGTTTTTGCCGATTATGCGTGTTTCCGATGGAATGACCTGCTCCTCCAAAATTAGTTGGTAGCCCTCTTTCCTTAATATCCTCGCGCTTTGCACTAAATCCGCTACAGTGGTCTCGGAAAAACACTCCCAAATTATGACCGAACCTCCCTCGTGTTTAACTGTAGGCACTACACAGGATTCAGCTAATCGTTCTCCAGCTGATCTTCGAACAACTACACTTCTTCTCGAAACAAAAACCAGAAATTTGGACTCATAGATCCACAACACACTTTTCCACTGTTCGATGGTCCCATCTTTATGTTCTCGTGCCCTATTTAACCGTTTAGTTTTATTTTGCTTGCGTAACAATGGCTTTTTACAGCAATTCTTCCATGTACACCAGTTTCCATTAAGTGTCTCTTAACCGTGATCAGACTGATTACTTTCTGGCGATTGACGTTCGCTTCGGCGGCAATTTCTGGTGCTGTTGTGGGACGATTTCTTCTACTGATTAAAACGATGTTACGATCTTCTGTCGGGGTTGTAATTATAGGACGTCCTGACCGTTTTTTTTGCTTAAAATACTGCCAGTACTTTTAAATTTTTTAATATTATAATCGACTGCTCTCCGCGGTAGTTTAAGTAGTTTCGCAATCTCACAATTACTTTTACCGGTTTTGTGGTAACTAAATATCAGAGCACGGGTTTATGTCGATAACTCTTTCGTTTTCGGCATAGTTTCAAGTTTACGCCTTTTATCCCCTTTAATACACACACTTCGATGTTAACGTTCTTAGTCGTAAAACTAAACTAATATTTCTGCGCTTTAGGGGCACCGTAATGTTGATAAACTTTCCACATTTTATTATTTGTAATACTTGTTGCAAAATCATGCACAATTCCAAGAAATGACTCATTATATCGCTGAACTACCTTAAATCACAAAAGGAGCTCATTCCGTTTATGAGATTAAAAGATTTGTTTTTTGTTTGTGTTAGAAGTATGCGTGAATTATCGCATTTCCTTAATGATATTTTTATTGTGGACGCACTTGTACCAAGAAATAATACATTATTATTAAGCTAAATGCAAATATACAGGTGTTGCTTTAGCTGCTATCACTTTTTTGCCTACTGTTCTGAATGAAATAGTTAAACTAATAACAACATAAAGTTACGACAATCTACCGAAGGAACGGTTTTCCAACACACTCATATTTGTCTCTTCGTTTTCCATATTTTAAGTGGATTTTGCGACATTCCAAGAAAATGTAATAAGATTGTTATTTATGATGACGATTTCGCGAAATCATTTCCGTCCTTCTGATGAAGGCGTACATATCGTTGATGTATTATTCTCTCTGCCTCATATTTACTTAATTACAAAGTATACGTACTTAAATCGGTTTGTCATACAATCGCGTATTAACTTACTTTTAATTTTAAGAATGTTCTATAAATACTGAAATTCACCGAAATGTTTTTAGATCTCGGTCTCGTATGTAGGTACCTAGTTGATATAGACATGATAAATTAAAATTTTAATTTTTAAATATGTATAATTAAGCATCTGCACATCAATTGGTGCCAGATTAAACGATTGATCTGCAGATGGTTACTGAGACTCTAAGTATTTGCAGCCTACGTTGTGTATTATAAGTATTAATTAGTTGTGTACGGAAATGGTCTAATACCTCAATATCATTGGAAGTATTAATTTAATTAAACGCACTTAGCAGATGTACCACACGAACAGAGGGCTTCTTGTCAGTAAGAAAAGTGTGACACTATTTACCATGTTTCTTATTTATGACAGTAGTAATACTAAATATTAAATTAACTGCTTGAGAGTACATGGATGATTGAGGATGTTTCATCCTCTCCCCCACAAATTCTGCATTCGACTACCTACGCTGTTCCAAGCCTGCTTAGAGTCTGTTTAGTTTGCAATGGCTTTGCAATAGGTT
>SMLS01072458.1:0-11299 GCA_004785975.1 Popillia japonica
GCAAGGCGTCGATTTAATTTCTAAATCGACTTATTCGAAAACCAACCGAATAATTGACAGCTTAATAGAGACTAATTGCCTGCTGACAGACAAAGTTATAAATATTTTTCCTGATTACACACGATTACATTAATGTAGATTAGACTTAATTGATTGTAATTGTTACGTGAAGATTTTAGACAAATATTTTACATAAATAAAAAGCACATTTCACTCTAATTAAAGAGAAAATTCGCTTAATTTGATGAATACCGTTTGTTAAAGGCGATAAAGATTAAATTTTTGTGTTGAAATTAAGCTAATTATACCTAATTTATTTAGCTGGCGTTATATTAATAGGAAAAGCTTATATGGAAATGTTTCTAATGGAATTCTGTAGGTTTACTTTAAGGCTTCCAAATAATATGTAATTTTGTGTTCATTTACAATTAGCAGAAGGAAAATAGAACGTTCAATTACCTATAAGTCATAACATACATGCACAATACCTCGTTCAAAAATGTGTCCAAATTCGACACTATTGAACAGCTTACACCAGACATGATTAAATGTTTATTTAATATACTACAAAATGAATCAGCTCTACATAAATCGTGATGATACATCTTAAATCAACACAAATGTCCGATTAATAGATACCAACGAAAGCACCTCTCACGTTATTTACATAAATAATTCACAACTTTCATTAAATGACTATAGTCCGATATAATAGATTATCGCACCATTTAATGCGAACATTTCTATTTACAGAAACGATTCGGGCCTAACGGTGAGAGAACTCACCGACGGCAGAAGATTCATCCATCTAGTCTACGAAAACGGCACCCTGAAAGACTGCAATTACGGTAAACGAAGACAACAAATCCAATCGTTCCTAAATATCTTCGATGACAGCAACAGGATCGAAGATACGAATAATATTACTGTATCTACCTCGAGTTTAGTTATAGAGAATCTAGATAATAAGAAATTGATACCGGAGAACGTACGGAAATGGTTCAATTATCCGAAATTGAGAAAATTGTGCCGGAAGAAGAAACGACACGGAAAGAAGAAGAATGTGCAACGGCAGAGCTTTGGGTTAAGCCTAGACATGTAAGTTTATATTTATATACACAGATACATAATATATGTGGGATTATCATAAGGTAAAGAATATATTTTGCAGTTACTGCAATTTTTGAAATTTCTGATTTTAATGAAGCAACTTGGACATCACTATTTCTTAGTCTTCTTTTATTTGACAACGTTAAAAAGTTATAATTTAAAATATATCTCTTACTTTATGATAACCGTGTTATTATTATTATTATTATTATTATTAGATTATTAATTTTGTGTGATGGTATATTTAAATTTATCTGCATTAATTTCCATTGAATACACCTAAAACTATCGCAAGATTTTGTCTGTGTCATGATCAGGTGACGGTGGCGTCAAGGTAAACCTGCTCCAATCGGATGATTTCCGATACTTTCGGTTCAGATTTTTTGCGCGACTGACTTAACTATTTTTGGGGTCATCGTGCTGTTTTTTTTTGCCTGACATAGTTGGCGGTCCTTCATTGTAGGTAATAGCGCGTTTCTATAAACCTTAAGGTCAACTTTCTTCGTCTTGTAAGTCTAAATTCTAAAATAACCGAATTACGAAAGCTAACGCAATTTGAATTATTCCACGCCGTGTAAACATACACATCTTTCAGAAAACCACCGATGCATTAAGAAGGATTAATACCCACCCGTAGGTATACGTAAGTATATAGTATAATATACAGAGAACATGCATACATTTAGTCTCTGTCTTAAATAAATCTAACTTGATATATCCAAGACTTTATTTTGCAAGAAGATACGCCCACGTGCAATAACATTAGGTAAATTGTTTATTTGACACGTAATAGTTCTGAAAATTCCATGTTTTTGTATACTTAAAGCATGTATGTACCCTATTATACACATGCACGCACCAAGGTTCATTTGCAATTAATCAGAGGCGAACAAGCGTCCAATCTACTGCTTTCTAGTAAAATAAACAAACATGGGAACCTTGCATACAATCTTAAGTGCTTTACACAATCTATTTCGAGCGAAATACGCTGAAATATTCTTTAATTTTGAAATATACCATCTCGCAAAGTTTTAATATAAAAGCATTTTCTCGATATGTGCTTGTCGAATTTACATTGTGCTAATATTATGTTCTGTTAGTCTTATTTTTTTTATGTATACCATAGACTGTGCTTACAAAATGTCCTTTTTGCACTATTTCATTGTTGTATGGTTCGAGAGTTTATATATCTATGTCATGTCATGTGTATGGTGTCATGTATTTCAATTAAATCATTTTTATTATTATTATTTTTATTATATTTTTAAATTGGAGTTGGTACATCACATGCACTTCATACCCCGGAAAAAAGCTACCGTTGTTATCTCGTATCGAAATCACTAATCACGACAGGTAGTTTTTGTTAGACGTCGGATACGATTAGGTTCACTGTTTTTGTTTCATAGCTTATTAAGCTTATTAAATCAAAAGAAACTAGAAAAAATATAATATACAGGCTGATTCCATTTTGATCCTCACCATTACGATCTCGCATATTATTGAAGATAGACGGTATAGGTTTAAATTTGGCAAAGTTGATAATTTTTGTGGTTATTATGATCCCGAAAAGAAAGTAGACTTAGAACAAATGACGTTCGAGTTATTTGAAAAAACTGAAAAATCTCATTTTCTTATTTTGCTTGTAGCACTTTTATTTGATCTTGCAGAAGAAAACTACAGACACATTCTTAAGGGCACTTTTGCTCCTCTATTTAATTGTATACTTAAAATTTTTATACGACGTTACGTTTTCTTCGGATCATCATCAACTTTGTTATTTCTTATGGGAGCCATATTCGATTTTGACACAGCTAGAAAGATTTTCTTTTTCTGATTTCAACCATGTGTCATATGTTGAAAACAAAATTTGATATTGTGTGTTAATTGTCAAAGGATCTAATTTGATATTAAATAGGGTTGGTAGCTATGAAATTTAGAACTGTAAATCGCTTAAAATTGAGTATCGCAAAAATGAAAATCGATGTTAAATAAGATAGCCATGGAATTTTGAACTGAACATTAGTAACGGAAAAATGGCGTGAGAAGAGAGGCAACGAGAAACAAGATATGTTATGTATTTTTTAGTCTTCGAATTAAAATACAACAGTAGCGAGTACAAATATTTGAAATTTTACCCTGATGTATTTCGATCAAACATTCTACCATAATAGCAATAATTCATGCCTTGACATTCCCAACAGTTTGTACCAATTACAGGGGCCATCGGCTGGCAATGAGTTATTAGTATGTCTGCGATTGTAGACCAACTTCAGATGTTGCCTTTCAGCATTTGCCATGGAATCTGGGAAACTACAGAAAACCAAATTCAGAAAGAACATATCGGAGTTCAAACCCAGTACTGGCGGACTGGGAAGCGAGCACACTAGGCACTGCACTACTACTTACTAGCTGGTCAGTTAGTACATTTCGATTCATCTAACCAGATGATTGTATTCAAAAAATCTTCGTATTTTTCTAATTTTCCCGGTAACCAATTACAATATTCCATTAGTCTTAAGTTATCACCAAGTAGTAAACTATGACTAACATGGATTTTGTACGGTTTCAGCTTATTTCAACGCAATTCTCCACGATCCATGTTCGACTAAATTTCTGTCAAGATCTAGAAAAATGGTATGATAGGTTTGTAGTCGTCTAGGATCCAATTGTAAAAATACATAATATTATCTCGTTTCTCTTCGTTGGTGAACGCCATTTTTGAGTTACTAACGCAACGATAATTGACAGTTCGTATTTCCATGGCTATCTCATTTAACATCGATTTTCATTTACGCAATACTCAATTGTAAGTGATTGACAGTTCGAAATTTCATAGCTACCTACCTTATTTAATCTCAAATCAGATTCTTGGTCAATTAACACACTATATCAAAATTGTTTTCACCATATGACACATGGTTGAAATCAGAAAAGGAAAATCTTTCTAGCTATGTCAAAATCCAATATGGCTCCCATAAGAAATAACTAAGTTGATGATGATTCAAAGAAAACGAAACGTCGTATAAAAATTTTAAATACACCATTAGATAAAGAAGCAAAAGTGGCCTTGATAATGTGTCTTTAGTTTTCCTCTGCAAGATCTTATAAAAGTGCTACAAGCAAAATAAGAAAATGAGATTTTTCAGTTTTTTTCAAATAACTCGAACGTCATTTGTTCTAAGTCTACTTTCTTTTCGGGATCATAATAATCACAAAAATTAGCAACTTTGCCAAATTTAAACCTACCGTCTATCAGCCATAATGATGGCTACCTAAGTATTCATATTTTTCTGGTTTCTTTAAAATGCTTCACGTAAATGCTTATGTCAGGTTAATTTATCTTACATATTTGTCATATTATACGTTACTAATTATTATATCTGTTGTTCTATTGATCATTTAGATACCTAATTTTGATAAATATCTTTCTCGAGAATCGAGAAGTTGTTAATATGCCATAACTCATACCAAATCACTTTCTCGATTAGCAAATTATATAGAAATTATAATTAAATTAAATTTAATATAATTTTAACTCAATTTTATTGCGGCAAAATCTCTAAAATGAGTTGCAGTAGTGGCCAACGGAATAAGACATAATAGAATAATTCCTATAGGTATGCCTAACCAACTAGCGCTTCAAAGTACTTACTCTGTTCCAACACATTTCATGCAAATCCAATTCAAAACATTTGGGTCCCAACCCACGAAGGGCTTGCTGATAACGAACAGGCAGATAAGTTTGCCAAAGCAACAGCAAAAATGTCTTTTATTGGACTTGATCCCTGTTGTGGTCTACAATAGGTCCACCTTGAATTAAAAATGGGAGGACAATAAGCCTAAGACTGGCCTAATACGCCAGGATAAAAGCAGGGAATTATGATGTCGTTAGTTTGACACTTCAATTGGCTTTCAATTGGCCCACTAGTTCTGTTAACCAAAATAAACTCGTGTTCAAAATTAACGCACCACTATAATTTTTTTAATTATTTCTTTACTATTGCACTAATTATTTAAATTTAGTATTATGAAAATATACATACATGAAGATAATTAAGCAATATTGCATTGCAGAACATTTATTTCTAATTAAAATTTGAAGCAATACAAAACATTTGGCGATCAAGTGCAAAAACTTAAGAATTATAAAAATCTCCCTAACTTTGCAAAGTGTGCAAAAAGTGTCCAAACTAACAAAAAAACATGAAGACACGTAACACTTCGTACCACTTCGTAACACTTCCTCGAGCTTTTATAACCGCTTGCAATCGTCGTGGTAAGCTTGTTATTAAGTTCTGGATGATTTCTTGGGGAATGTTTTCCCATTCTAAGAGGACAACACATTCCAATTCTTGTAGGCTTATTGGAGCAGGTACATGACGTCGAACTGATCTTTTTACAGCATCTCAAAGATGATCTATCGGATTTAAGTCAGGACTGCGCGGTGGCCACTCCAAGATTTGAATGTTGACTTCATTTAAGTAATACAACACACTCCTTGCAATGTGAGGTCTTGCATTATCTTGCATCACGTGGTCTTGAATAATGTTTTCCAGACAGAATTCTGCATTCATAAACTGCGGACGTATAGGAACCAATTCTGTGCGTGTCTCGAAACATATTCCACCCCAAAACATATTCGAATCACCACCAAATGGCTCCCTTGAAAAGATACAACAGTCATAAAATCTTTTTCCAGGTCTCCGCCATACTCTATCGCTGGAGATTTTAGGCTTACTCTAGTTTCATCTGTGAACAAAACTCTCTTCCAGTCATCGATAGTCCACTGCACATGATCTATAGCGAATCTTAATCTACGTGATCTGTGATCTGCAGTAAGTAGTGGTGCAGTAGCAGGCCTTCTACTAACCAATCCAGTTTCCTTTAACCTTCTTCTGACGGTTAAAGCAGAAATTCTAACATTTCTGACAGTTTCAAGTTGATTCTCAGTTTCATAACACCTGTTGTCGGAGAAAGCGCTCATCAGTTTGACTTGTAACCCGTTTCCCTGGCCAAGTCTTCTATGGTGTGTTGCAGTTTCCCTAAATCTTCTATCCATTCGACTAATTGTTGAATGATGAACACCTAATAAATTGGCCACATAATGCATAGTTTTTCCCTCTTCTAGCAAAGTTGAAGCTTTAACATATTCATCATTGCTTAAATGATGTGCTCGATCCATCTTTTTATAACTAAATTGTTAAATTTTGATCTAGCGAACTAATCCACTCACAAAAATAACCAACGCTTAAACAACAACTTTAAGCAAAACACTTATCACACTGAAAAAATAAAGTCAACAAATTACCTTTTAACTTAATTAAATTACATACATACAATAGAAATCTGACAACAACAACTACTTGACATAAGCCACCTAAGATTTCCAACAGTAAACGCTTTTATTTGGTCAATATTTTCTTAAATAATAAAAATAAGTCTGAAAATGTAAGTGGTGCGTTAATTTTGAACAGGAGTATATAGGGTATTTCAAAACATATGACTATTAGTTTTATATCAAAGTCTTGTTAAATTTAACCACCTAATGTTTTATGTCTACGGCCACTAGTTTAAATTCTTTAATCTATTATTAATGGACATAATAATAATTAATACTGTAACTGATATACTTAATTTAATCGCACTAAACATGCTTTCACTAATACTAATTTGCAAAGCACACACAAATTATAATAAGCAGCTTACTAATTGTTGTTGTAGCATTATTTTCTGCTATGCTTGCCTTTTGTTTTATGCTTCATATTATTTTTTATTATATAACTTTTTTATTTTTTTTTTATATTTTTTATTTATGTTCTTTGTCATATTGAGTCAGGTACGGAATGTGGTTTTATTTATTGTTTTATTTATTTATTTATTTTAACATATATATGTATACTTAATTTTTAAATAAATCTAAAAAATACAACCACATCCTCATTACACTACTCAAATTTAATGTTGTTGCATTTATTTTTTGGTACAGGGTTATATCTTTTTCTTTTTTCTGTTTTTTTTTTGGGGGGCACGCAATAGGAAGGATCAACCTAAACCGTTATTCGTAATGCCAGGTACGATGTGGTGCGGCGATCGCGACATAGCCCCGTCTTACAACGCCCTAGGCGTTTTCAGTGAAACGGACAGGTGTTGTCGAAGACATGACTTCTGTCAGAAGAACATCCATGCTTTCACGAGGAAGTATGAGTTATTTAACGGGAGGCCGTTCACTGTCTCACATTGTTACTGTGATGCGAGGTAGGAATCATCATACTTGAAGACAATATTTTCATTACATTTTATTTTTTTTTGACGGCTTTAATCTAATTCTCTATCTCTATCGCGGAAACGGAAACCGCTTCATATTACATGATTCATTCGTAAAAGCGTTAAAGTTCGAGTTTATGTCGTTGAGATTAGAACTTGAATTCAGCTGGATGAAGCAGTTTTCACACCACAGCTGAGAGTTATAAGATTCGTGTGCGCTTGAGGTAGCAATTACGTCGGATGGACCCTTTTTAAAGCAAGTTGCTTGCCAAGATTTCGGGATTTTAATTTAAAAAGTTGCTCCAGATTATTACCCCGATGTAGTAGCGCAAAAAAGGACATTTTGTTTAGCACAAACTAGAATTCGCCCTACATAATTGCGTTTGTTTCTTTCTCTGTGTGTCTTGTTTCGGTGACGTCGGCAGGCCCAAACGTGACGACATAATGGGCGATTTGCTGCGAATTCCCGGAACGCAATGGTGCGGTAAAGGTTACTCCGCCACTAGATACACACAGCTTGGTTTCTTCACGAAAACCGACAGATGTTGCAGAACCCACGATCTAGCCTGTCCGTTTTGGATCGGCGGCATGGAGACCAAATACGGACTGCACAACTTCAGGGCTAACACCCTGATGCATTGCAGTTGCGACGAACGGTTAGTCAGTGTTATATGTATATTTTAATTTAATTGATTTAAAGATAGATTTGGGGAGAGCACGCAAGATGGATTCGTAGCAGGTATCGGTGTTCTTTTTTTACCTGAGGTTTTCTTTTGTTATCTGCGGGTGGTACACGCCGAGATCTATACGCACAGATTTATCTGATTTTCGGGTTAAGTGTTTAGAATTGTTTGGAGAAGATCTGTAGATAATTTTGAAATAATGCGAACGGGGGCCATCAGTCATGTTTAATGTATGTATGTAGGCTAATTTAAAAATTTTTTTTTTGATAAACATAACAAATTTCAATGTTGGAAATATTTAGAATTTAATAAATATATCCGCTTCAAATTATTCACCTAACATCAATATCTTCAAAAAGAAAATGAAAGCTAGACTAAGCAAATTCATCGCGTAATATATACGGAAACAACATCTGTTACATTTTTTGTTAAACAAAAGAATATTAGATATCCATTCGTTTTATTTCAATCGACAAACGAACAACAAGTTGTTTCACTGAAAAAAAACAAAAAATCAAGAAAAAAGCTTCGAAAATAATTACAGTGTTTCATCTGTCGATAAATTCGTTCGCGTGACAGACACCTCTACGTATACCACCGGAATCCTCGTTCGTCGTGCGTACGAAACAAACGAAGAACCCGCACATAACAAACGAAGGACGCGTCCGTCGCGTATAGTAGTTGGAGGAACGGCCGTAATTTCAGCGATTGCGCTACGGCCCCCAACAATTGACAGGCGCGCATAAAAGACCCGACCGAGTGTGAAGATATTTCTACATTTACCATCTTGATAATAACACCCCGGCGCGGATCATTTCTTCGCCTTTTTTCCACACAAATTGGTTGTTATGTTGTCTTTTCTTCATGTTTTTGTTTGTCTTTTTTTTATTTTAACTTGCATTCACGGCCACCTTTCGTGACAGCCAGACAGACTGAGAAAGTTAATATCTTTTCAATCACTTCAGAATTTATAACAAAATCATTAGCGTGCGTTCCATTTATCCTCGTTCTCGTGTATTTCCACCAACGTACACACATACACACACCAAAAAAAAACTGGGATGCTATCTTTCACGCCACGTAGCCCCCAATTTCATTCATATCCGTATTAGAGGTGCAAAGGGGTTCCGGTTCGGGCGTAATAAATTATCCGCACATATATTAAAATTTAACGTGAATTCTTTTTTTATCGGCCGAGATGTCAATTGTGCGGAGATTATTAAATCTTTTTTTTTGTATGTGTGTCTGTTGTCACGGCTAGAGCGGGGAAACGAGACCCGTAAAAACCTAATCGGACATCGTCATTGTTACTTTTATCACATACTTCCGGTCGAACGAAGCGTCGGGGCGCTTTGCGTCTCTTTACACACTTGTTTATGACGACGTAGGCTCCGCGCCCGTCCCGTCCCCGTTTTAGTATTCGGTCTTTACTTGTTCTTTCGGGGCATCCCTGTAGAATACGAGCGATTGAGATCTAGAATGTGCGTTTGTTTATGGTATATAACTGCGATTTAGGTTGATTTATGTCGTCTTATGTCGGTAAAATTTTATGAAACATCTGCGAAACGGAAATTGAGGTGAGGGAAGATGTTCATCTTTCTTTTTTTTTCGCGAAAATTTTGGTATTCGATTTATTTGTTTGTTTTATTATTACAGTTTAGAAAAATAGAACCAACTTGGATTGTATTAGGGAGATAGCTTTACCTACTGTTGGGGAGAAGTTTTGATCGGTTTTAAATGCGATTTTGACTTGTTTTTTTTAAGTAGATAAAATTAGGAAAACTCTTTTACACAAGGTTTACAAAATTGAATTTCGAAACCGATTTTTTTTTTAATCATGTCATATTTCATATCTCGTAATTAACGTAATTAAGCAGCCAATTCCGAAAGGGTCAATTTTGGGTCCTCTTCTGTTTGTATTAAGTAAAACGGTGTTAATTACTATATACCCATCTAGAGTAGTTGATATTTGCTAGTTATCATGACATTTTGATACTCAGATAAATAAAATCGACATGTTTCAACAGCAAACCTGTCATTACAAAGCAGTATGATTGTAATACATTATCATTCAACAATCAACCTTAATTGGACCTAATTTCTCAACGACAATTAGCAGTACTATTGTATTGTATTTAAATCTAAATCGAAAAAGGCTATGCAAGATATCGTGACCACATATTTAAAATAAACGGTGCCGACAGGACCCAACGTGACTTCGTTCTGTTAAGAACTGGTAGGGTGTCTGCTACACTCCATTCACGTCTAGTCGCATTATAGCAGCTAATTCTTCATATCCAGACTGTTCACATTATGTCCTTCTTGTAAGAGCATTGTGACAATGTGGTAGCCGCGACGCGAGGGTGACTCTTCTAGCCGTCTCAATGTCTCACAATAGACGAAAAGGATCGAGGGTTAAAATTGTTATAATTGTCCCGGTTTCTAAACGTTCCATCATTGATTTTATTCGTATTGTCTCTCCAACGTGGAACCGTTCTACAAAATATGTATATCTTATGTGGAAAAATATAAAACTAGATGCGATGAGAGTACCTACAATATAATAGGCAATTAAAAGTGTCATTTAGTTTTTATCTTTTCGAAATGGCCGGCGTTAAAAGTGGAGACAATAAAATTAAATAACACCTACAAAGACATCAAAGAGTGTTTCCTGTGTTAGAAGGTGGATATAAAATCGAACTAAAAATAAAGAACAACCCCCTAATAAGTATTGTTTAGGTTTATAGCCACCTGTATGAGTTGTTGCGTTTTATGACGTGAGCCGTTAGGGATTTTATTTCAATCCCTTTTTATGTGCTGTGAAACGAATCTGTAGCTGTAATTGCTTAAACTAACTTTTCATATAGATAACATCATCTCTATATGAATTATCGACGAGAACGTTTTTTTTCTTTTTCGTTTTTTTTTTGTTTGATGAAAAGACCACCCCATCCGATGATATAATCGGTTTGTCGATATAATTTTTCATATTGTGCGTTTGTGTGTATCGCCTCTTCTACGGTTAGGAGAGCGGCATGACCTATTGCTCCACCAGCTCCGGGAATTAATTGGTTCTAGAGTTGAACAATTAAGAAAGGCGATGCTTCTTATAAATCTCGTGTTGAGATTAGGACCGGGCAATATCAATCTCTATTCTTATCGCTACAGATGTATCTGGATCTGTTAGAATGGTGGTGTTGTTCAGTCTTTTTTTCTTTCTAAGAATTTTTTTTGTGTGTTTT
>SMLS01072459.1:0-31334 GCA_004785975.1 Popillia japonica
CAACAATTGCAACATTTAAGAACAGTAACATTCATCTTAAAGGAATAGCATTTTAACCAAATTTAGATCACGAATTTAACTTCTTTTTTTGTGGGAAAGAGGCTGTTCTTAACTTGTTGAACATTATTTAGATTGATGGTTTATCAAGCGAACAGTGAGAAGCTTTAGCTCGCCTATAAAATCGATTGCCGGCGTTTTATTAGTATCACAAAAAAGAAAATAAACAATAAAGAATGCCTGAATTTCGAGCATGGTTAGACCAAAGAACACTTGAAGAAAACTTTCTGAGATTATGGAATGAATAGAAGAACTCGATTGGTACTACGATGTATCAGCTTCAAGTCAAGCTTTTAGAACAGATCCTGTTATTGTTGCTGCTCAACTGTTCGTCGGAACTGCGTTGAGCCAACTATTTATGCCAACTGCCAAGAAAGAGTTGGAATTTGCTAGATTGTTGAAAGAGAATAAAATATCTACATTGTTGTGCTCTGAACTAGGTTTTGATACATTTAGTAGAGTTGATAATGTCACGGAGAATTTAAACAACCAGATTTCGAGTATTATTGGGTATGTGTTTGACTAAAGGTTTCAGTCAGGCTGAAAAAGCGAGTAATACACAATGTAAAACTGGAAAATAAGTAATTCTGAAGAACATACTTTTGGCTCCACAATTACTCATACAAAGTGCAAACATTCAGCAAAATGCTAGCAAAATGATGAAAGCACTAAACGAAAGAGAAAGACTTTATTTCTTGCATGCATGGTCTATTTACAATCTATTTTATTAAACAAAAACATTTATATTATTCGTCTTTGGGTTGCTTATAATACCTTGAATATATGGTACGAATCTACAGTTGTAGGCAGAACAAATTTTCTTTAATATTGGTTAATTACTTATATGGTTAATTGCACGGTATAGGATCTTCACGTAAACGCTATCTCAAAAGCTGCCAAAAAGGCGAGGAAAACATTTTACACACTTCTTGTTTACCACTATCTTTATGGAAATACTTTATGACAATCTACTGTGACATTATAGTTCAACAGGTTCTACCACGTTTCTCTTGACCGTTGAACTTTGTCATTTTCAAAAAACTGATTATTTATTTCGGTTCTTCTTTGTCGGATTATTTTAATAGAACTTTTATTACACTCAAATGTACAAGTGGTATGTCGTATATTATTCGTGCAATACAATTGATGGTTCCAGTCGTTACTCCGAGATATATTTTCTAAATTGAAATGCTTCTACTAAAAGATGCTTTAATAATTGTGATTTTCTTCAGTTTTGAAATGATCTAAAAGGAGACTGCAATCAAAAATTATAACTTTCATTATACACACATCAAAACATTCAGGTTTATTTCTGGTAGAATAACTGCAACTGATGAAACGCTGCCTACTTTATCTTCCACGGGGTTGCAGTTTTTGCTGTTCTAATAATTTGAGGCATTTGCGATAACTTGTTTCAGATTCGTTGGGGTGTTGGGGTAATAATCCACTGCGACCGACAAGATCTATTGTGTGCCCCATTCTCGCTATGTTTACAGCTGGCCAATTAGTCCGATTCCTTTTAGAAGGTGCAAAATATCGGAAGGCGTCAGATTAGGTAGTTCTCCCTCTGCAATTTCATGTGCTCCTAGGTGCAAGGCCCTTGAGTTGAACAGTGCAGAGCAGTGTGAGGGTAGATGAATGGATGATTCATCCTCTTCCCCACAGAATCTGCATTCGACATCTTTTGTTATTCCGAGCCTACTTAGGTGTCCGTTCAGTTTGCAGTGGCCTGAGAGGTTTCCTGTCAATATGCGAATATTAGTTTTGCTGAGCTTAATGGATTCTGAGGATCTCTTTTGGTTGTATGTTCCCAGAAGAGTTTTAGCTTGCCTCATACCGTGGAGATTCTACCAGTATTTGGATTTTTTCTTCTCTAGTTCACTTTTGAGCTTCTCCAGTATTACACTATTACTTATCCCGCAAAAAGGTTCAGGCCCCACAAAACGTGTTCTGGCTCCCTTCTTAGCAAGGTTATCTGTTATTTCAGTCCCTTTCACTCCGGTGTGTCCCGGAACCCACAACAGGGTTACCGTATTTTTTTTGCCTAGCTCGTTGAGTTTATCTATGCACTCCCAAACCATTTTGGAGCTGATAACGTTGGAGTTCAGCGCCCTAATGCTGCTTGAGTATCAGACATTATGATAATCTCTTGCTTTTCATAGCTTCTATCGATGTTGAACTGGACGCATCTTTCAATGGCGTGTATATCCGCCTGGAAGATACTTGGGTACATCCCCAAGCTTTCGGAATATTTGGTTCTACGCCCGTATATCCCTATTCCAGTTACCTCTGTCGTTTTGGAGCCATCAGTGTACCATTTGATAGTGTTACTATTATGTTTCGTAACGGTGTCTTTGTCCTATTCACTTCTGGTACTAAGCTTTGTGGTGAACCTTTTCACAAAACTGAACATCCTTGGAAAATGATCTCGGATGATACATGAATGGCTTGTAGTAGATACATAGATATTTGCAGTTCTCAATGCTAATTGTTTCCCCTGCGTTTAAATGGTTAGCCATTTCTTCTAAAATAAGAAATTTTGTGAAACTGGTAAAATTAACGGCGAGATACCAATTTGAGAACAATTTAGAAGATAAAAACAATATTTGTAAATGTTGCTTTCCTTGCTTATTCTATGAATGGAGTCTTTTATTTTTGCGTCTATCAATATTCCTCATATAATAAAAAGTACTACTGATACTTAGTTTGCTAACTTTTGTCTTGTACTTCCAATACCATCAGTAGCTATGAGACATATGTGACAAAAATGTGTGGAATTTAATCTCTAAACGCTTTTACCAATTCAAGTAGAGGTGGCCCGATAAGGACGACCACAAGAGTATGATTCATTTACTATTATTTTAAACATTATTTTGGGGCAAATTAATGTAATACTTTTTTAACACGAAATCAGTCACCACCATAAATCAGGAAACATTCATAGTTAGCGTTAGGTTTTTGAAAAGCAATATAGACTTCGATTTCATAGAAAGATTTACTATATGTATTTTTATGACCTTTTTTAACTTATCTTATTTTCCAGATAGTTTTTCCACTTTTTAGGTCAATTATAACACTCCAATTCGAACGAAGATCAAATTTATTCCAAAACCTTTACAATATAGTCTGGTTTTCGTTACAATTTCGTCAGTGGAATAAAATTGACATTTATTTCGTCTCAAATTATACATAAATAACCAAAAAATAATAGCCATGCCTATCAACAAAATTATCTACAGACAAAGAAATTCAGTGATATATAGGATTATGTTTACAATATAGTGGACAATTTAAGATATTTTGAAATGTAAATTTATAATCATAATAATAATGCTCCTTATATCAATGTATTTTTTGTCAAGTTCTAACAATTTTGTTCAAGGACTAGGGAAAAACATGGCAAAAAAACCTAGTCAAGAGCTTAATTTTATAAAATTCAGGCGTGATTAGGTGATTAAATTATTATAAATAATACTTACATTTTCTATATCTGTTCTAAAATTGACCGAGTTATTTTCTTTTCTAATGTACCTATATCATTTCATATATTAATCTTTTTTTATAACTATTTTCTTTTTTTTTTAATCTTAACATTTTCAAAATCAAAGTTATGTCGTAGAGATCGTCGTCGAGATATTGTTCCAATTGTATCGAGTTGGTTTCCTGCAGCTCTTCGATAATATGTAGTGGATTTCTGTGTATTTTATTATTTTAGTATCCCAACAAAAGGAAATCCAAAGGAGTAAAATCAGGTGATCGAGGGGGCCACAGATTCCTGCTGACTACTAAGTTATCTTAAAATTCTTTGAAAAACCTTATTGTTTCATTTGCTGTATGAGCTGTGGCACCATCCTGTTGGAAGTATCCATTGTGTATGTCATTAGGATCCAATTGGTTTAAAAATTGTTATAGGATCTGTTGTCGATAATTGTGTGCATTTATATTACCGTTGAAGAATGTGTGGACTAATAATTCTTCTATGTGACATGGCAACCCAAATTCCAACCTTTGCCGGATGCAGTTCAGTTTCTCTGAATTCGCGTAGATTTTCTGTTGACCATATGCTATAATTCTCGGAATTAAACCAGAACCATACTTCATCACTGAAAAGCGTGATGTCCAGTATCTCATTGTTATTTAAGTGTTGGATGAACCAGTGGCAATAATATACATATCTTTCATAATCAATCGGTAACAACTCTTGC
This sequence comes from Popillia japonica, assembly GCA_004785975.1. Taxonomy (NCBI): domain Eukaryota; kingdom Metazoa; phylum Arthropoda; class Insecta; order Coleoptera; family Scarabaeidae; genus Popillia; species Popillia japonica. The sequence continues at coordinate 4,263 of SMLS01072459.1, forward strand.
ATAACTGAAATCTTATATGGACGCATGTGCAGGACATTCTTTAGTGCCTTCCGACAGCAATCATATGATACTCCTAAACCAAAACATACTTAGTTATATGTGGTAAAACCTGATTAATACGAAATACTTTTTTGCTGTGATACCTGTCGTAGACGTTTCTTCGAACTTCTCAGCTTGATTTGAATGTCTTCCACAGTTTCATTATTTAGAACTGTATTTCTGCAAGAGAATTTTTCTTTAGATGACCTGTCTGTTGAAACGTTGCACAGTGCGACGAATGTGTTGTGGTAATGTTTGACCAAATTCTACATTTTCATTCGCGAACTGTAAGATGGACTAACCATAACACATTTGCCGTGAATATTCCCAGGTACCATGTTCCCTGCAAAATCCTCGACGGAAGTATGCTGCCAAAAGGAAAGTGTTGTGCTCAATCGTACATATTGAATGGTCGACTCCTAAAAACAAAACAAAATAATTTAACGAATTATTTTGCTTGCTAGTGAAAAACAGTGCAAAATGTAAACAACGATTATTTAAAAAACGCAGTTTCTTATTACAACAAAACTGAAATGAATTATAAATACAAAACATCGAGCAATAACATATAAACAGACAGAATGACTGACTAATACACTGCTTGTCAGCAAATTCAAACGCATTATAGGCAGACCTGGTACAATTACTCACTGAAAGTAATTGAATTCACAAATACCAAATACTGGTCAATTTCCAAATGATTTCAAATATCGATTACTTTCGGAACCATAATTATGAATTAGATTACCAATACCCATTACCAATTACCAAATACTTTGACAAATCACGATTTTAAATCATTTAACAGATAATTAAAATACTTAAAAGTAATTCAAATACTAAAAAGTAATTCAAATCGTCAAAAGTAATTTAATTACTCAAATGTAATTCAATTATCGCACTAATTCAATTAGTGCGATTCAAAGTATTTAAATTACTGTAAAATAATTCAAATATTGACAGTTAGACATGAAGATAAGCTTTATATTTGGGTTCGTATATTTCTTGTAATTTGATAACCTTACGGCATTTAATGGTAGAGCCAATTACTTTGATATTTACGTCTCCAAAACCACATGGATGATGTTTGAAGTGGCTACCGTTTTTTGTTTCTCTCCCAAGAGAAAAAAAAGTTTGTTTGCCCTTGATTTACAGAAGACCTATCCAGAAGGAATAGTCTTTATCATTGAGTGTCGGAATAAAGTTATCAATGAGAATGAGTTGAGATTAGGTCGTTATTGTGCCAACTATTTTAAAATATCAGTATACATTCACTGCTCACTTTATCTGATAGTTAAATATTTATAAATTGATGTACCGGCTAAATGCGGTAGTAGTAGGTATTAGGTAATAAAATGTTAAACACACAAATAATTATTAAATATTGAGTTTATTATACACAAAAGTAAAATACAAAAACAAAAGCAATAATTACGGAGTACAAAAGTATATCCCGATAAGTTTAATTCAATTACCTAAGAATAATTCGATTACTAAAAATGAATTAAATTATCAAAAAATAATTGAAATACTGTAAACAGTATTTAGATCCTGAGATATGGTTAAAAACAAATCATCATTACAATTACTTTTCGAAAGTATTTGCAATCACAAATCACAATTAACATAATACAAAGTGATTTAAAATAAAGTAATTCAATTAACCAAAGTATTTAAATCGTAATCGAATTAGTAGGTATTTGAAATACTACCCAGGTCTGATTATAGGTAAAGATCTAATTAGAAGATAGTTTTGAGAAAGGTAGGGACAAATATAGAACCAGCACGCTTCAATCTTTGTTGCACGCACTGTATGTACCTTCAAAATGAGAGGGATGAATAAAAGTCAGTGTGTGTTTGTTATCAATGTAATTGTAATACATGTTATTCAGAAACCCTTTCTCATACGCATCCGGCTAGACCCTTTTCATGACTAAAGGACAATTTATGAAATCATTCACAAATGTGGATGTTTTGCTTTTGTCCAGTGAAATATACATCTATTTACTTCTAAATATATGTATGATAAAGAGTGACAGTGTCCAAATAAGGTATTAATATACAGCCTGATGCAATAAGAATCTTCTCAGGGGTTTGCATACCAAACCAAGTGAACCTGCAATTCTTCATTACTTTTAATTTCCTAGATAATATTTTAACAGGATATAATTTTTGATTACTAATGTTTGCTATCTAGAAGTTAACTTATATTCTCGAAGTAGTATGGTGCACGTGTTGGGTTATAAGTCGACTACAGTAATTCTGCCTATAATTTTATAGTTATACTTCTTATAACTTTTGCTGTATGGAAATTTCGTTACTAACTTGTGCCTTACAAGCTGTTTCTACATCGATAGATATAAACACTGCAAAAATAACTCTTTTAATAAATTTTATCGAATATGCTGAATGCGAAGTTCTTCTTCTTATCATTCTTTTCCAAAACTACATACTACAAAAGCGTTTAGTAAACCACGTTTAGATTACATTTAGTGCAGTTCATTGTACACAAATAATACGAAGAAGGAAAAATTTTGGCAGAAAATGTTTTATAAACATTCATGGAGTAATTATTTTACAAAATATGTATTATGTATTACGTCCATTTAAGGATAATCCAAAGATCAAACCTAAATTTTCCGTCATAATGTAGCAGCAGCGAAGCATAATGTTTAAGGAAAATATAATCCAATTCTCCCTTAGTCGTCCATAACAAATATGCATACTTAAAGTACGTGCCCCAGTAGCGCGTCAGTAGCTTATGGTGCAACATAATTTAGAGTGGTAATATACATACATACGTACATACGTAATATACTTCAACCTTTCATTCACGTACTTTTTTGTACATCATACTTTCCTACATAATTGAATATGGGTTTATTTAGATCACGTGTACATAAAATAAATTTGCTAGCGCCGAAATTTCCTATCAATGTCAAAAATTATTATTTGCGCTTCGCTCTAGAGAAAGATAACGAAATGCTGACATGAATAAATGAATAAATCGATTCAGGTTTCATGCTGTATTCATAATGACAAAATAATGTCCTATTAGTAAAGGGTTCCTGTTATACTCTACATGTGTTACAGTAATTTAGGACACGAACCTTATACATATCATTACACAATCCTATATAATAAAACGTGACGTTATATATTACTCGTGAAAAAGTTGTATTGATGGCATGTAACTGACTTTTTCTGAATGATAGTTGCGTGTGCAACCAGTCTATTGCATTTTGTGGATTCACAGTTAAAGTACCGCCATCGTAAAATTTGGAGAGGGTATCATCGGAGAAACTACTCCCGCGCTGTTTAAAACTTTATTATCTGGGTAATAAACTGGGGTTTTTAAATAATATTCAGGCGATAATATTTTCACAGAAGTATTTATTTAAACTAATTTAACACTTAACAATTAGTTGGTAACTAAAAACACTAACTAAGAGTATTTATTTTAACTAACACAGATTTATATACACATATCGTATTTATTTTCACAGAGTCCGTTCTAATTACGCGCTAGTAAAAGACTGTCCCTTACACGAAATTATCACCCTTATATACTTAAAATATAGCTTCTAGAATTCACTACACTAAACTAGACTGTTCCAGAACGCCCTCTCTAGAATGTCTCCAGAATACGCGCGAATCGTCCAGATACAATACAGTACACTGCATATGCATTTTAACTGCTAGGCCGCTAGATGGCGCCATTCGTAACACTTTAAAGTAACAAGAAGCGCTTTCGCGGAATTTGTGTATGCTCAAATAGTTTACACAGACTGCTTCTTTTAGTTGATATTTCAACAAGCTTCCAATATTAGCATAGGCTGCTGCCTTTTTAATTGATGGTGAGTGCCACAACAGTAGCCTTCAAAGCTGTATTGCTTTATTGGAATACTACTGCAATTCTTTCTGTGTATGTAGCATGTGTAAGTATTTTTGTATGGTTCATTGCAATGGTACCTCTCCATAATAATATTGCTTTGTTAAACAGGCTTGGTAGCCGAAGGAGTAATGTTCGGTCCGGCAACTGTGTGGCGTCGGTCCATCATCGGCTGTCCTATCAACTACGATTCGTCTTTGGGAAATAATTAGCAACGCAATATTACATTAATATACGCTTTAGAAAATAATTGCGAACCTGTTGAGTATACTATGTGGAAATACAATGGCTATCAATTATATTATTGTCCTATATTTTAAAATATGTATGTATATTTACTTTTATAGTGATAGAATACCATTAGTAAGGGTAAGTAAAGAATATTATTTCATAACTATGCACGTTTCTACAAACTAGTTTTTCAGAGATTTTGATCGAAATCCAATTGCCAATTTTCATATCCCATAACTCAAATATCTCCACGCCACAAATCATATATTATTATAGTCCCTCATCATAGGCAGCCACATATGGCATACTCATATTTAAAGGAACATAGTACACGCGAATAAGTCATTCGATTTCCAGTTTAGTGATGTAATAACGCAGTAATGTTTCCTGTGACAGTTAAATTTATATCACGCCAGTGACTGGCAGTGTGCACTCATCTAACGCATAAAAGTTTTCAGATAATAATAACTCTATACCAAACATTCGATCCTATAAGCGCTCTATCGCATACGCATTCCCTCTAATTGCTTCAAATCTGTAGAACGACCTGGCGGACAAAGGAACCTTCCCTTTATTTAATGGCAAATATTTGTAGCAATTATTATAGGAAGGTTTCGCTACTGGTAGTCTATAATAATCGATTTGTAATTTGTGTGAAATAACGGGTTATTTCTGTTTATTGTTGTGTGTGTATGTAAATACGACACGAAATATAGATTAAGTTCACCGATTGTACCCGTTAACCCTATACCAAACAGATTGGAAAAACAACTCGATATGCAGATGAGGTACTGTTATAGAGAAAAGCCCGGCTTCTACGACTGCACCAACATGAGATTATGTTTCCACAAATTGCTTCTTGTTTTCAGCGACTCATAACGTTGATATGTAAAAGAGATTAGGACATATAGATGTCTACATACATTTTACCGACAAACATTTTTCTTGATTCCAAGACGTAAGGAACTGACAAACTCCGTACATCTCTTTATAACAAATCTTCGAACATTTCAACACCATATTTGCCTAGCACAAACATATTTATATACTTACATACCGATAGAAATAAACAGAAAACATATTTCCTTCAAGCATTACATAGAAGATTTCCTGTAGTGTAGTAAAAGCTTTAAATTTTGTTAGAAACAGTGCTTACTGCGAGCTTGTTCCGTGCTGCGCTTACTATACCGAATTAGTTTTAAATATCTCAAAATAAAAAGGGAGATAAAAGATACTTTCGTGTCAATCCTAAATATAAAATTTTGTGGGTCTGTCTGTACAGAGTAATAAGAGAATAATTTTTCTTTAGTCGAGTCCGGCTCTGAGGCATCAAACGTACAGTTCTTTCGCTGGATCTTTGTCGATGAATTTCCGCCTTTTTTTCTATACGAATTTAGTCGTATCAGACAAACTTGTCATTCTCTGTTTCTTTCTGAATTTCATGTTCGTCAAGGGGACCATATAATCGTGTGGCTTAGCTTATAATGGAAAACGAATGACGTATCGGCAAAGATCGAACGAAAGAACTGTACAGTCATGGACAGATAGAATGTACGGAGTGCAGGCTGCGCTCCTGATACAATTCGCTTGACGGAACAATCGATATTGTATTAGGAGCGCAACATGCACTCCATATACCCGGACATTCTATCTGTCCATGATAGTACATATATTACTATATGATAATCACCAACTATCGGTATACATTGACCGTTGTGGTTTAGATTTTGTTTAGTATTCGCTTGGCATTTGTGGTGAATGCATCTGTGTGCAGTGACAACGTTGACGAATGTCAAATATACCGACATGATTTTAATTTATGGAGAAACAGAGCAAAATAGTCCTGCAGCGCAAAATTGTATCCAGAACGTTTCGCAAATCGACATCATCCCTCGACTGCGATGATTGTAGGAGTTGTATATCGGCTTCGGAATACAGGTTCAGTAAAGCCACGCTACGAAGGTCGCGGACTTGAAAAGTCACGCAAAGTTCACAGCTAGTAAATATATCTCAAACTACCGTGTTGAAAGCGAATTTACTGCATCCGTGCCATATCTAACACGTATAAAGGTTAACAGAACTAGAATTTCCCCGCCGAGTTGCCGCGGTGCGAATCTACGATTACTAAAGATGGTATTTTCAATTACCAGAAAATTCACCATTAGACATAAGAAAATTTCCACGATACACCGTACGGCTCCTTGCAACTTAGCATATCCGACCACTTGTGCGATACCACAACGATTAAATATAGACTTGCATTTAAATTTTCTGCAGGATATTGATCCGAATATTTGGATAACATACCATTGGCGATATGACAACGATTATGGCTTATGCATTATGGCGCACCCGTGCATAGCAGAAGACCTGTTCAAGCATTTTTAAACGAAACCTTCCCACCTTGGGCGGTATGTGGAAGTCACAATCCTTGGCCAGTTCGTACTCTAGATCTAAATCCCTTAGATTTTTTTCTGTGGGGATACATGAACATGTTATCGATACTTGTGAATTATAAATATTATTGTGGAATTCAAGGAGATAGTTGCACAATTGCAAGCATCTAAAATTCCTAATAAAGCATAAATTGAAAGGATTATATTAAAATCGATTCCTAAAGAACAAAACGGACATGATCAGTCAGCATATGTAGTTTTTTATACGAGGATTGTTCAATAACGTGGCCTAACACAGAGATGGCACGAATTCAGAAAAATCTGCTCCGCCATTCTATAGAATAATTATTCAATAGGTAGGTTAAATATGATAGTACAGACCGCTCTGTCAATTAGTCTCTGTTGCTGAGTTGGAGCAGTGATAAGCTGGAATAAGGCATTAAACGAGCAGGAGACAATATTTAAAAACAAAAGGTTTTTTTTCAAAAAACATTTGCGTTCTCTTTGTTAGGCCACCTAATTATTATTGTGAAGCGGAACATTCCTGATTAGCCCAGAGAGAAACATATCTTGCATCGGATATAGAAATCGTGACGAAATCGGACACCTTTTCACAATGGAACGCTTAGTTGTACCTACTTGATATCATCGGCCGTTGTATATCGCTCAGCATCAAATTGTTAAAGCATCATAATTATTTCAAAACTATGTGTGTAAATGCAAAAAATATGTAAAATATCATGAGATTTGTGCTGCGAACACGTATTTATGGGCTTGCTTACTCTAGCTTTTATCATTTGATTTACTGAAACTCCTCTTCTCAAATTGTAATTCTATTCCTAGAAAATCGTACGCATTATGCATTAATTCTGCGAACATAAATTACGTATATTGTTTGTATATGAACCTCTCCAATATAACGCAACAACGTTACATCAACAGTAAAATTATCTATTATAGAACTGGAAACAATATATTTAATAGACAAACGAAAACCAAATTACTTCATATGCATGTGTATATATAAATCTATATTTAATTATAATCATAAAGTATAGAAATTCAGCTTAAATTAGCTTCAAATTTAAACAGTAAAACAGCTTCAACAGGTAAAGGTTGACAGTGCAAAGAGAGAGGATTGAATATACCACCTGTTCGATTAATCACGAAATCTGGTGAAGCCGACTGGAGTGAATTACACATGCATAAAAATTTTATGAACAGGATTTTATGTGAAAAATCTAAATCCATGGAAATTCAATTTGTAGTCATTGGAGTGAATTTTATGTTGTTAAAGGACGATCACTTTTTACGACGAAGGTGAGAAGTTAATTTACTTTTAACCTGGTAATATTCGTGCTCCACTTGCTACTTTCGTAAGTATCATGTACATACTTTGCAATTATAATTCGCCCAGGAATATTGGCATTCGATGAACTTTGACCCTTTCTTTTTAATTTTTCCGGTCAACGATGTTTAGTCTATTGCAATACAACAACTCTGGACGCTTAAACACCTTATGTCTAAAAATTGATTTAAATAATCCTATAGCTATGTGTTATCAGTAATAATGTTTGGTATTAGATTTTGATTAGTAATTAACATATTAAATTACAGCTAAATGGGTATATATCTATAAGTTGCAGAATCTGGTGTAATGCAGAAAATAAATACCAACAACACACATTACTTACGGTATATCCTTATGAGAATTACAACCCGCGACAAATGAAATTCGTATAATGAAAATATTTATTGGGCAGTAGTAACGATTTTATACGTACCGGCAATTGTAAAAGTGTTTCCGTCTTTCTTGTTACATCGTCAGCCAATTGTAGTACATTCGAAGTACTAATTGTCTTTTTATCAGGAGCATTTTTATAGGTTATCTCGACTAAATCTGATTTGTGTTCAGAGGCATGAAAGCAGAAAGATGAATTTAATACTTTATTTGTTTGAAAATAATTTTTAGAAAAGTTAACTTTGGAGGTCTTTGATGATATTTTATTGATACTAGTAATATTTTTTCAGAGCTCGGTAATACAGGGGATAACAGTAAAGCTAATACACATCTACAATTTTAAACGCCGGTTCGCAAAATATGTAAAAAGAAAAATATGTATAGAAAACTTTCACTATTATCTGAGAAGTAGAACCGTCATAATAATGCAACCCACAAAACCGTGTACAACATGTTTATTCTCCAGCGTATTAGTAATAAATGCTGGGTAACCACAATGATATCGTTACTAAAAATTAAAAAAAAATGTTTAGTAAAAGCATAATTTATGACTAATCGAGTATTATTGAAAAGCCAATACTACTATCATTTGCTCTGGGGACGATTCAGATTATATGCGAAATAATACACAACGAAAATTAATGTAGTGATACAAATAAGCACTAACAAGGGGAACACCAGGGTTGTCCGACACGCATTAATAATGAATTTCAACTACGTTATAGGGGAACCTTCCCTCAGTAGTCGGGTACGAGCTTTTATCCTAACGCGCCCTATAGTTTCTGAGAAAATCAACGTTGTTTAATTGATACCAACAGTTAGAAATAGAAGATGGGCATAGTGAGTGTCCGTTTGTTAGCACGAGAAAGGCGGATACGCTATATTCTACTGTACCATTGTACTGGCTTGTTGCATCTTTATCATATACATCGACTTTCCATTTCGTTATACAATACCGTTGGACCGACGCGACGATCGAGGGCAAGAATTCAAGTCTATGCAGAACGTGAGTACAGTAGACGACTGTCGTTATCGCATATCAGCACTCGACAGTTACTTCATACGGGCTAGGTAGGGGTATTGCGGAGATCCTCCTGCTAAAAGTAGGCCAGTTATTATTACTGATATATCAGTTGATCGGTTGACGAAGTGCGTTCTGTATGTACTTTCCTTTTATTCTGGAAACTATGGAGTCTCTGTCTGCTTTTAGTCACCTGACTTCAAAGTTCGCAGTTTCTTCAGATCAACGGTATTTATTTGGGCGTACCTGGATACTAAGGGAAGGTAAGGAACATAGTTGAGATTCATTAAAATCCGTGTCGAATAACCCTGGTGCTCCCCTTGTCAATGTTTAACCAAATTTCATTGAAGTTAGATTGGTGTTCCATACTCTGGATGTCATAATTTGACATACATATGTAGGTACTTCCTTCTCCGTGTAATAATGTCATCTTTGTCGATGGCTAGAACTCGTGTTGGAGTTCATATTCCTTTAAAATTTTGTATACACTACGTTCTCCAATACCTATAAAAACACCATTAAAAATTAAACTTATCTGTTTTTTTAACAAAATTTATACATGTACCTATAAGTGCTGCTTTGCTGTCACTTCAACATTCTTTTACGTGCGAGCTACTCTGAGCCACTCTTGACAGGTTTTAAATACAGTAAAACCTGTGACTAGCGGCCACTAAAAAAATCAAAATTGTTGGCCGTTATTCAAAGGTGTCCGCAAAAGACAGGGGAGGGATATTACTCACGCCAAATGATAGCTATTATTTTTCTTTTAGAAATAAAATTCATTTGGACATTATTTTAAGTAATTTTATTTAAACTCAAAATAGAGAATACGGATACACATATATAACTGAACTAAATGTGTATACATTTGGTCATAAGATATGATGTCATCCAAGCCTTTTTGTTATGCACCCACTCTAAAGGTAATTTGTCGGTATGATATTCCCTTAAAACACCGAGGATTTGTACTTCTTCCAATAACTAAAGGGTTTGCTTTGTCGCCTTCCACATTTACGCAGAATAAAATAGTTAACCGTTGTTTTGCTACTTTTTTGCCATTGCATTTATCGTATTTTAATGCAAAAGTTTTATTTGGCATGGCGCGATAATACAGACCTGTTTCATCAATATTAAATATATACTTTGGGGAATAATACTTTAAAATTTATGGTAATTTACATTTCCATGCTTCTACATCTTCCAAATTTACATCAGCGGACTTACCACAAATTGATTTAAAAGTGATATTGTGCCCTCGACAGAAACATTCTACCAACCATTTGAAGCAGCAAAATTCTCAATGTTTAAATTTCTTGCTGTCTCTAGCCCCTTTTGCTTAATCAATGATCCAGATATGAAAATGTTTTTATTTCTATCCATGCAAAACCACTTATACACAACTTGATCCACTGCTACTCCACCCGTTTGAGGGAATTTCCGTTTCTGATTCAAATTAATAGCTTCTTCATACATCCTTTTAATATCACTTTTGTTTTTTACGATATCGTTAATTTAAGTTTTTCCAAATCCGAATTTTTCGGCTAACTTCTGCAAACTTAAATTATACTTGTCGCTCTCCTCGATAAAATCAATTTTGTCTTTCAGTGACGAACGTTTTCTTTTTAACGACATATTCAAACACTTCATGAACAAAACGATAAACTCAAACTGATCGAATGAACAGGCGGTTTCGGAAACTTCTACAATCAGCTGCTGTTGTAAAATAATTCTATCGTGTTTCATTATAACTAACAGTAAACCGTTACAAGTAAATTCTGTCACCTTCTTTAGACTGAACAACAAATACGTGAGTTTTAAAATTTTCGATACGGACGACGACCGTTATTGGGAGGTAAATTATATTGCTTTTATGCCATAAAACATTGGGATCGTCTGGCCGTGGCCGCTTTGAAAAGGCGGCCGTTATTGCAAGGTTTGTATATATGGAAATACTCGTATTGTAGATTTTTGCAATGTTAAATCTGGCCGTTATCACAGGTGGCCGATATACACAGGTTTTACTGTATATTCAAAATCATTCTCTTGGCTTTCACCTAAAAATGGTTTACAATTCCCTTCTTATGAGATAAATTTTCCATATTCACAAATGGAAAGTACCACAGAAAGAAAAAAATGAAAATGAAAATAAATAAATAAATAAATAAAATGAAATATCGAGAATAATAACCAAAACACGGGTGCCAGAAAGAAAATCACATTAATTTCTACTATGTAAGCGGACTCACTGATCAACCAGTGGTATGTGTTATTTGCAGTATGACGATTTGATGACGTAATGGACGTACAGGTTGCTAGAATCGCCGTTTCAGGTATAGACGCATAGTGTAGTTTATATCTATAGTTATACCGGTTCCGGCAGGCTTCTATGGTCACCCGATTTCCGATATTGCATGAGCTCGTGAAGTTACTGGGTGACTGTCGAGCTATACTGTAAGCAGTCTGCAGTATCTATTCACTATAACTAACTATAACACATTATTTATCATACTTGCAAACCTTAAATATCCGTCCAAGATGCATATGATGATGAAGTGGCTGATAAAGGAACACTCGCCCATCGTACGCGCCTATCTCCCAATTACTTTCCGTGCTTGTCTCGTGGAATGTCGGGTGACAATAGGAGCGCGCCGGTACCTGTATATGATGCTCCTTCATCATTCCGATGTCCATTTCGGAAATAAGCATCAAAAATGAATTTCTCATGTTCTCGTGTGGCACTGTACACTAAACAGGGATCGGTACTTTAGGTAGGTTAGATGTATGTTGTATTGTAAAATAGATTGCTGTCTTACCAGGGATAAATCCCGTACTCTATTATAATATTTAAAAGAACTATTGTTGGTGATATTATATTTAAATATAAGCGGTTTGAAAAAATAAGGTAAATAAACGAAGAAAACTACAACACGAACGCTAATGTCAACAAAACTGATTGAATGTACGAAATTTGTATGTAGATAAATTCACTCATTAAAATGGTAGTAAGTATAGATAAATTTTCCCGGAAAACAGTTTTTTTTACTACGACAATCATTCTGAATCGCATTGTATATGTATATATACACATATACCAGGTACCACAGTTACCCGTACAATTACACGAATACAACTGAAAGCTGTAATATTCTTATACCTACTCGAGCACCACTACAATAGACAGCCTTATATACACGAAAGAATAAACGATATTTCTACTACATTCTTTAACCTATAATCGCCAGATATTCTACTGTATAGAGTGATAGATGGTGTTGTTCACTGTAAGCGGAACGTTGCATGAGAGCATTATTTGTAAATGAACGCTGCCAATAGAAGATTAAATAATGAAAAATAATGTGAAGTACTATTAAATGGAACCAACTACGGATACATTTTGTGGAAAGTAGATAAAATACTTGGTCAGGTAACGATATCATCACTAGATTATTTATTAATCACTGACGCTACTTCAACAATTTAGTAGTATTGATCGTTCAGGCCCGATTTGTAAAAGATTTAATGGATCTGGCATGCTAGTTGAATTGGAAATATTTGTGGAGCTGTGGTGATGTATAGTTTGAGGTAAGAGAAATCCAGGGTAAATATTAATTAATTATTAATTATATTATTTGCAGCCTTGGCAGTGTTAGTAATGTTAGAAGCATTATTTTTTCTTTAAAATATACATTTTTAGATTGCAACTGATAGAACAAGTAATTTTGACTAGTTTTGTTACAAATATTGTTGACTTAGTCAACTATAATGATACGCGCCAAGCATGTTATAGCAGACACAGGATTAGGACGCAATCCCCTATGAATTGCAATAATACAAATTATGTTAAACTAATTTGTCTTTACTATAATGGCAACGAGGTAAATACATATGTACCTATATATATGTAACCAATATATGCACTATTCATATCTCTCAAGTTCGTTCTGACGCCACTCGAAACAATATTTTTTCTGAAGAACTGAATTGCTGCTCCCCGAAGTAACAGACTAACAGAAACGAGAGCTACTGCCAAAGTACTGCCCCGAATTGAGTACTCGTATAATATATGCAAAAGCCACGGGAGCACCGTTCTCTTCGCACAAAAATTAGTACGGCAAATAGGGCCGGTAACTGAAAATTCTTGTTACCGTTCACCTGCTATTTAGTTAATAAAATTCCAACGTAGCGAAAGGATCTAATTGATGTATTTACATATATTGATGGATTCAACCTACTCTTGCTCAAGCTTCTGTGAGAGTGGAATGAGATTACTGTGTCGAAGTGTCTCAAACGTACCCAAAATGAAAACCATGCTGAATTGCAAATAGATGACGGCAAAGAAAGTATCGTGAGCGTTAAAGTGTATCGTATAAATTTTCATTTGCTAACAGGTTTTTTAACACTGCGATATTAGCACAAGTGTTAATATGTGTATGATCATTTGCAGTAGAATTAAAGTGTGTAGCCTTTTACAATGGTGTTCCCTAAATAGTAGTATATACACAACGATAAATCCCTTTAATTTTACCAATTACTTCCAAACATTAACAGCATTACTACAGCAGCACTGTTCCAAATATGTAATATGAAACTAAATATGCCATCTGCTTGAAATATTTATTTTCCAATCTCACATTAGACGAAATACATATTTTTTTCATTCCAGATAGGAATTTTCATCAAACGCAGATTGTTTTTTTTGTTGATGCAAGGATACTTTGTTACTTGTGAAGAGTGGAAAGCACCTTTAACTATTTTGCAGATACTCTTTCCCGCTATTAAGTCAAATCAAACTCTGTAAACAGCACATCTCGGGAGTACTACCAACCAGCAGAGATCTCACAGCAGATACCCCGTGATCCGAAGCCAATGCTTGATCTGGTTTCATTGTAGTCTCGTTAGCAGGATGTGTTCCAACAATGGATTATGAGCACCTACTATAGGCTTTCTTGTGTGTATTATTTTGGCATCTCTCGATGTTATACTACCTTAATTATGTGTACCACATAACCATATTTGTATGTGTGATAGCTTTGTGATAGTTTTTCCACTTTTTTAGGTCAATTATAACACTGCAATTCGAACAAAGATCAAATTTATTCCAAAACCTTTACAATATATATAATATATACATATATTGTAAACATAATCCTATATATCACTGAATTTCTTTGTCTGTAGATAATTTTGTTGATAGGCATGGCTAGTTATTTATTTATAATTTGACACAAAATAAATGTCAATTTTATTCCACTGACGAAATTGTAACGAGATTATATATGTATATTGTAAAGGTTTTGAAATAAATTTGATCTTTGTTCGAATTGCAGTGTTATAATTGACCTAAAAAGTGGAAAAACTATCTGAATAATAAGATAAGTTAAAAAAGATCATAAAAATACATATACTATGGATAAAAATCAAATGAACTACGATAATAATAATAATAATAATTCATGCCTTAGCATCCCCCAACAGCTTGCGCCAATTACAGGGGACATTGGCTGGCCATGAGTTATTATTACGCCTGCGGCTGTAGACCGACTTAAGATCTTATCTTTCCGCATTTGCCGTGGAATTTGGGAAACTACAGAAAACCAAATTCAGAAAGAACGCACCTGATTCGAACCCGGTACCCCCAGACTGTGAAGCGAGCGCGCTAGGCACTGTGCTACACAGCCGGTATAACAGATATAATTTTCTTTGCTTAACATAATTTCCAGCATAATACATGGTCCCAAGGTAGATATCTTCACAAAAAGCTAATAACGGGCGACGGGGTACCCCATACCCTCCATTTTTTTAATAATTATTTTTTTCATTATTCATCAGAAAAAGATCGCTTTTACATAGAAAACGGTGTTGTATAATAAATTTAGAAAATTAATATTAGTAATAATAACTATTATTTACAGTATGTCATGTATTTAACATTTATAAGCATTACAATGTTTTTCTAATTCTGTTCTATTGTTTCCGAAATGTTATAATCGTTACAAACACATTAGTTATATTTATATTAACTTGAAACGTTGCAAGTAACATGTTCAACACATTTGCTAAATTTACGACCGCCATTGTGCCAAACTATAGGTACTGACCTACACTACACGAAAAACGACTTCTAATGTTCTCATTTGGAATAGTCGTCTTATATACCTATTTATAATGCTATACCTATTTATAATGCCAATTACCAATTATCTTTGAAGTTACTGTATATTTAAGAAAACTCACGTATGCGTAGATAAGTGCATATAAAATTCATTACATATATTTATTTTGAGTTATTATTCCTAATTTTAATTTTCTAAATTTATTTTTTCTATGTAAAAGCGATCTTTTTTTGATGAATAATGGAAAAACTAATTATTAAAAAAATGGGAGGTATGGGGTACCCTGTCCCCCGTTATTAGCTCTTTGTGAAAATATCTACCTTGGGACCATTAAAATGGAAATTATGTTATGCAAAGAAAATTACATCTGTTATAGTTCATTTGATTTATATCAATAGACAAGTTTATTAATTTTGAAGCTTTATTATCTATTGTTTTTCTATTTTTACAATTATTAATTTTCTGAACTTGTTATACATCATCGTATTCCATGTAAAAGCGGCCTTCTTTTGATGAATAAGAAAAAGAAAAAATGTTAAAAAATGGGGGGTATGGGTTACCCCGTTCCCCGTTATTAACTTTTTGCGAATACGGACGACGCCACCCATAGGGCCATGCAATATGCTGCAAATTATGTTAAGAAGAAAATTTAATATCTGTTATAGTTTAGGATATATTTGCAAAAATTGAAAAATCGTCCAAACTTTGGAGGAGGCTGTACCCCAAAATCGTGCGGATACGCCAATAAAAACATACGTGTCTCTTATTTTGAGGTACTCTTTCGATCTGTAAAGTTTTATCGAAATCGGAGGGGCACCCGCCGGTGATCCGTTGTAAGTCCGCCGATGACAATGAGAACTACACTTACATAAACTTTGGTACCATATACTGGTTCCGGCAGGCTTCTATGGTCACCCGATTTCCGATATTGCACGAGCTCGTGAAGTTACTGGTTGACGGTCGCGATATACTGTGAGTAGTCTGCAGTATCTATGCACTATAACTAACTGTAACTAACTATAACACATTATTTATCATACTTGCAAACGTTAAATATCTGTCCAAGATGCCTATGATGATGAAGTGGTTGAAAGGAACACCCGCACATCATACGCGCCTATGTTCCTATTACTTGCCGCGCTTGTTCGTGCAATGTCGGGTGACAATAGGAGCGCACCGGTAACTGTATATGCATTGCACATATCGATAAAAATTGACGCTTGACTTGTACCGATGCTATACCTAGCCAAAAGTCCAGCCTCTGGCTCCATATCCTGATATAGACCTGTGCGACACTTTAATGTAACCGGAGTTGTACATACATTTGGCACTGTAGAAATCAGAACACTTGAATTATATTGATTAATTTTCATGTTATCGAGTACAATGTGTGTTAAATATTCAAAATTATTTGATTTATTGAAGATCGTTTATAGTAACTTGGATAATAACAAACACTGTTTGGGAATGTTTATTGATTTTTATAAAGCATGTGACCTTGTCAATCCCTTCACCTTGTATAAGTTACAACATTGTGAAATAAATGAAATTGCACTAAATTGGTTTATACCTTATCTTAAAAACAGAAAGCAAAGTGTTTTCCCAAGGCTCTGTCCTAGGCCTCACACTCTTCCTAATTTATATAAATGACCTACCTGTCAATACATCACAAGCACAACAAGTAGTTTTATATGCAGATAATATCAATTTAATTTTAAATTCATTTAAACATCAATTCTTGGATAACAACCAATCACTTGCTTCTTAATACAGATAAAACAAAATTTATATTGTGTTGTGTGTTAAAACAACAACATTTAATACAAATCAATTGTTACTCAGTAAATGACTATTTTATGTTATCTGTACAGTGCTTTCAAAAAAGAAATGGTATTATTATTATTTGGAATTTGGACAGTTAAAACCTTCGGTATCATTTGAGGAGCGTTCATGCAAAATCAGACATCTCCAGTTTTGTCTAAAATTTAGTTTGATATGATTTCGTAGTGCTGTTGGTCGTTTGTATCGCTTACAATGCTCAGAATGATTCAAAGTCAGTTTTACTCCATAGTAATCTGAACCACAATATGGTGAGTTCAGTCAAAATCATACATATCCAATATATCGAGCAAAATAGGACAGAAAATTTTTATCGCGGATATACCACAGATGCAAGAAGAAAAAGACAACGCGAAGCATAGTAAAGGAACTGAACGTGTCTGTGACTGTTTGCAAGACGACCATGCCTTTGTTATATTTGTTGTTTCCTGTTGTATTCTTCATTTCAATTTGTCAACAAAAATATTTCAGAGTACCATTTACTAATCTCTTTTTCTCATAAAACAATAACACATAGAATTTGGTACATGTGAATTATATATTCAAACGAAACCAGACACACTTGTAGCAACAGTGTGTTGCCAGTATTCCGAGCAACACTTGCATTCACGCAAAACAATACATATCTACTAGTTTTTTTTCATCAAAAGACGTACATTATTCCATACCCATAACAGTGTTAGAAATATTATTTGCTGTACTACTTGTCATATAAGTTGCACAATTATAATTGCAATACTCTTAAATAAACTATTTTTTTTTTTCGTTTTCCTCGAAACTACATTATATGGATATGTCTGATTTTGCATGAACGCTCCTCATTTAACATAGCAAATACATACAAACGTCCAATTACTATTTCAAAAACCTCGTATATTGTATACTACCTTCTAATATTGCTTATAGTGCGTATAGAACGTAGAGATTTAATTTTATTTGAAGCAATTTTTAGTCATGAATACCACAAGGGAAAAATGTATGTATTAGTCTACCGGTCGTTTTGAGAAATAGGATAAATAAAGCCGTGAAGAGGTAAGGGGTATGAAAATTCGCTAAGAAGTGGGGACGCGTATGAGTCTATGAACGGTGTACTCTACAATATTGGTGGGGACGTAGCTCCCTTCACCTCCTCACCGTTTTAAATATCCTATGACTCAAAACGACCGGTAGAATGACCGACCTCTTTATCTAGAAACACTCCGGTACTATTGTATGTACACCCACGGACTTTAGTTATGTCCGGTATCTAGCGGTACAGCCTGCGCTCCTGTCACCATGTCCGTTTTATCTTAAAGGCAATAGTGACAGGAGCGCAGGCTGTACCGCTAGATACCGGGCATAACTAAAGTCCGTGGGTGTACATATATATATGCTAGACATTATCTAAAGATATTTACGTACCCGACTTGCTATTAAAAGCGCGAGCATCTTCACACAAATTGTATTAGATATACCCAAACTATTTCTGCAAATGGTAGTTCAATGTAACGATAGACAGAAACGTAGGAAACAAAATCTTAATAATACCTATTAATAATGGAGAAACATTTGAAAGCGGAACTATTTCATATACAATAGCATGTCCGTGACGTTATCGATTACTGTTGAATAATATTATCTTGATTCAGTGATTTAATTGTACGAAATTACAATAATGGACACCCTGACAAGGACTAGCTGGCACAATTATGCCGTAAATTTATTAACAGTTCCAGCGATATGTGACGTTTGGAATGAACTATGCTATGCCGGTATCATTGAATAAGTAATACATACATATGTATGTATGCATATATACAGCGTTAGTAAAAAGTCCCGGAACGGTCGAATAACTTTGCTATTTGACAATTATGATTTCTGAAATTTGGTATGGGGGTATAGTTAATATAAATTCATTTTATGCAATACAGTTTATATTTTTTTCACTTCCGGTTTAATCGGCAATACGTCCAACTTTTTTTTCTAAACGAAACGCCCAGATTTTTTTAACACTTTTGAATGCAAAATAAAAAACTACGTTCAGGAAGTATTAAGATGTTTATTTTTATTCACAAGAAAACAGTTAAAAAAATAAAAAAGTGTCCTAATACAGAAAAAAACAAGGTACCTTTGAAAAAAGTCGTTGTTTAGTGTTTGCATTCTTTTTGCCGTCACATTTGACAATTTTAAAAGCGTTTTAACTTTTGCATCGCTATAAATTTACTTATTTTAGACATTGACACATTTGAAAATGGCAGTAAAACTTACTGAATCAGAACGAATTGAGATATTAATGATGCGTGGGTACGGTGATCGTCAACGTTCTTTTGAAGAGGTTCGTATTTTGTTTAATACTGTTTATCCGGATCGTCACATTAGTAAAAGTACGGTATGCCGAACAATTCAAAAGTTTGAAGTTTTTCGTCAGGTGAAGGATTTACCTAGAAGGGGACGTCCATTAACAGCAATAGATGAAGAAACTAGTTTGAATGTGTTACTTACAGTGGAAGAAAATCATCACGTGTCCAACACTTTTGAATGCAAAATAAAAAACTACGTTCAGAATCAATACTAGGAAGTATTAAGATGTTTATTTTTATTCACAAGAAAACAGTTAAAAAATTAAAAAAGTGTCCTAATACAGAAAAATCAAGATACCTGTCTATTCAGGTTGCGATTACAATAATTGTTCAAAATACTCTCCATTTACAATTTGACAAAAATGTAAACGGTCAGTAAAATTTCTTATTGAATTTTGTATTTGTTCTGGAGTGATGCGATTGGCTTTTTGAACCATTCTCTCTTCCAATTGTTCAAGATTATGGGGACGATTTTTGTACACTTGACATTTCAAGTGACCCCAAAAGAAAAAATCTAATGGCAAATCTTATTTTGCATTCAAAAGTATTAAAAAAATCTGGGCGTTCCGTTTAAAAAAAAAGTTGGACGTATTGCCGATTAAACCGGAAGTGAAAAAAATATAAACTGTATTGCATAAAATGCATTTATATTAACTATACCCCCATACCAAATTTCAGAAATCATAATTTTCAAATAACAAAGTTATTCGACCGTTCCGGGACTTTTTACTAACGCTGTATAATATAATCGGTAGAGCTGGCAAACAGCACTAATACTTCGCAAGTTTCTAATAAGTAGAACTCGAAAACTACAATAGTTAGAATCCTATTGTTCCGGTATTTTTTGTAGAGTATTTCATGTTCTATAAAAAAGGTCTTACAAATTTTTGAAACATGACAAATTTTCTTGTAGAAATCTGTTATTGTTGGCGTTATTTGTAAGTTCCTAGTGATCAGCTTCCTTGTTTAATCGGTACAACAGAACAAATTAATAATATTTATTTATGTAGCTTCAGTAATTACTATTTATACACAATTATATAAAGCGAGCCACAAACACTCTTAGTCAATATGTCATTCGAACGGGGTTTGTTCCCCGACCCATTAAAAATAACAAAAGTCTTTCCCATTTACAAGAAAGGAGATAAATCTAGACCCGAAAATTATCGACCCTTAGTGTTAACGTCGTTTTTCCAAAATATTTGAATATTGTTAACTTACCAGGCTTGAGGACTTTTTAAATAAAAATAATACTTTGTCAGTCAACCAACATGGTTTTAGAAAACAGCACTCAACTATGACTGCTTTAAATAACTTTTACAAGAACATTGTCACTGCAATCGAAAACGGTATCTATCCCACGGCTTTCTTTTTAGAAAAAGCTTTGATTGCGTGAATCATCATATCCTATTTGAAAAACTTGAAAACTATGGAATTAGCGGTGTTGCGTTGGGCTGGATTAAGTTGTTTCTTGAGGACAGAGAGCAATATGTTAATATGCGTGTTTACAGTAATTTTGGTACTGTTTCTAACGTCTCATCTCCGAAACTAATCAGTAACATAGGTGTTCCACAGGGCTCAATTATGGCGTCTGTGCTCTTTTTACTTTACATAAATGATCTCCCTCAAAATGTTCATAATGCTTTTATATCTCTTTCTGCGGATGATGTTGTTTTGCTAACCGGTGATTGTAGTCATCAGGGCCTATTTGATAAGGCTAATAGTGTGTTGGGTGATGTCAAAGAGTGGTTTACGACGAATGGGCTGGTAGTGAATGATGCTAAAAGTTCATAACTGATATTTCATCCTTATCAATTTAATCCTACCATGGATTTTTACTTAAATATTTATTTGAATAACGGGGAGTTGACTAGGAGCAACAATGTCAAATTCTTGGGCGTTTGGTTTGACGAATGTTTAAATTGGAAGGTTCGCTGTGAAAATCTGATGTCCAAACTAGGTTATTTGTTTCGCAGCTTGCGCTCTTTGTTGGACTGCCGGCAGCTACTTTCCTTATATCATGCTTATGTTGGGAGTAGATTGCGATATGGTATTAGGTTCTGGGGAATATCCCCCATGTCAGCAAATGTTTTCGTATGTCAGAAAAAAAATATTCGTATGTTGTTGGGTTTGAAACCTACTGATTCCTGCAAACCTGCTTTTATTAAATACAATATTTTGTCCTTTCCATCTATGTTCATCTATGATATAGCGGGGTTCATGCACAAAAACAAACATAATTGTCCAACAAATGGCGGTATGCAGAGCTATAGTACCAGAAAAAGAGATAATTTAATTACTCTATCAGGAAGGTTAACTTTGTTCAGGCATTCACCTGATGTGCTTGGAGTTAAAATTTACAGTAAGCTATACCTTTGTGTTTTAGGGAGTTGGAGCATGCACGCTTTAATCAGAGATTGCATCGTTTTCTCTTAAGTACATGTTTCTATTCCTTAGAGGAATTTTTGAACTATGCTCCACAGAATATCAACTTATTATTATTATTATTATTAAAATTGTCATCCTAGGTAGGCCATGAACGACACATCTATAATATCTGTCGTTACAACTCACGTCTGAGTTTGGAGAATTGATTAATCTCCGAACTGTCATTTATAAATCATCATAAGTCAAATAGACAATTTGAATTACAGGTATCTCTACAATTTACTAGCGAGTTAATAATAATATTTATGATAGGCAGCCAAAAAATCAAACGATGATTTGAAAAATTTGAAGGCATAAATTATTATTATTATTTTAACAATTTTTTAGAATGTTGGTTGCTTTTGTCATAACTTTACTAGCCGATGGTGCTAGTACTACTCTTGAAGTTAAGTTTTCCTGTGCTTCTTTAAAAATATCGCACAAGCTTTAGTATATGCAAATATACCTACATATTGCGTTTCGTTTAAATGTTTCATTTTCAATCAACAACTACATACATAAGTAATATTATAAATAAAGAATATCCTTATAACACATTTCAAGAAAAATTATCATTGACTAACACAATTATATTATCCAGTAAATAAAAACATATGTATTTAAGTAGGAACGTTTCTAATTATACATACTTCATATTAGGCAACACTAGATTAGATTAGATTAGATTAGGGTTGGCCGTACGGGCCTCTTTCACCGCGACCTTCCCGGTCTATTGTGATCCCCAGCAATCCTAGAAGGCGCCCTCTAACTTTGCCCTCTTTATGAGGCTTAACGTCCTTGAGAGCGGCTCCTGTATGTAGCTCTGTGCTGTGGGATATTCTGTGCCCAAAGTAAGAAACCTTGTCCTTGCCAGGCCTACGCAGTGGCACAGGATGTGGACCGGGGTTTCTTCGTCTTCCCTGCAGAATCTGCACATGGCGTCCTCCGCTAAGCCTATGTTGTACATATGCCTATTCAGTCTACAGTGACCTGTCAACAGACCTACTAACAATTTGACAGTCTTCCTGTCTTTATCTAGCAGGTCTCTAGTGAATTCAGGCTTCTGTTCTGTTAGGAACTCCTTTGCCTGTCTTTGCCCAGGTGATTTTAGCCACCAATTCCTGGACCTACTGTGAATCCATTCGTTGATGGATTTACTGATTTGTGATTTGGTGGTGCCGAAGGATGGGGCGGGCCCGACGAATTGCCTCGACGAACCTTGTCTGGCCAGGTCGTCTGCCGCCTCATTACCCTTCACACCCTCGTGGCTGGGAACCCAAGCCAAAGTTAGTTTCCTTTGGGAACCCACCTCGTTTAGGGCATTAACGCAGTCCCAAACCAGTTTGGAGTCAACACTTGCTGAACTAATAGCTTTAAGTGTTGCTTGGCTGTCCGAGAAGATGGCGACGCTTTTTCCGAGCTCGGTCCATCTATCCACTTCTCTAACGCAATGATGGATTGCTGCTACCTCAGCTTGGAATACCGTTGTGTCCTTGCTAAAGCTTATCGACAGAGCCTAGGCAACACTAAGAAAAGTGTGACTGTGTCTCCGATTAACCGTATTATCAATTTCAAAAATTTAGTTAGTTCGACGCCTAACTAGAATAAGAAGAATTCGTATGAGTAGCCGCTAATTATTTCTTATGTTATTATTCAGAAAAACATTAAAACATCTTAGGACAACTCAAATTAGAAATAGCCAATAAAATTGTATATTATGCCCTTTAAAATTAAAGATACAATTCAAAAATTTGTAAACCTTCGAATTCTTTATGAATACAGAGGGAACTTTTAATATTACGTGGTATATTTTAGAGTTACATACATATGTATGTGGGAGGAAACAATATACATTTGATTTTAATATGATTATAAATTGTTATTACTACTTTTACTAGAAACAAACAACATGAATAAGAATTTTTAATATCATATCATTGTAATAACTCTTCCATGTGTCGATCTTAATTACAAATATTTAGTCGAATCATTAGGAGTAATTTACGCAGTCAGCGCTAGCGACATTCACACGCATAGATATACTAGTTCAGAGTAAAATAAAGATATCAACGGCGACGGTCACACCTACTGTCCACCGAATAAACGAAGTTTGTGTGCATACATACACATATGTACATATATACACACGTGAATTTTCACAATGTAAAACAAGTATCAATACAGCGAAATTTCAACTAACTAGTCAACATCTTTACATTGAACGACTGCCGGAACCCTTTTGTAACAATATCTAAATAAAAGAAATAACATCTTCAATGGACGAAGGCACATAAAGATTGGACAGTGTGATAACAGACAAACGTTTTATTAACCTGTAAATTCAACACGGTTTATAGGCCAGAACTTCCATAAAACATTCAGTCAATGAAAAGATATTTCTTAAATGCCTTGCACCGGAAGGGCGACGTGATTGTTGCGTGAGTAGCCTTCTCTTAACAATGAATATAATCTAACTCAAAGATAGAAATAAGGGTTTGTAGTTATATTGTATTGAATTTGAACACTTTATGGCTTAGACTACTCTTAATTAACAGAGATACCCTATTTAGTTAACTAAAATGCGAGTGTTTGATTTATGGAAATCAAACACTCGCACATACATACATTTTTGGGATCTATTATGGAATAGATCCCAAAAATGTAATCCTGGTAATTAATGGTAACAATATGGTAACAGTACATGGGCCATGAACTCATATCATATAATCGTACAAGAAATTATGGAATTTTCTCTGGAAAATTTATAAGCTTAGCGTAAATTTCTGGTATACAAAGAAAAGTGTTTAAGCAATTTTGTTGTGTGTAACAATGGAAGCGCATCCAAATGACTATTATTAGCAACAATTTAGAAGACTGGGGTCTGTTTGTAAAAGGATAGTTTCTTTCACCTACAATACATTTTTACGTGATATGCAAGAATTCATTAATCTAAATCCGCGGGGAATATTATTATTATATCCACTCCAAACAAGGCTCTTCAAGAATACCTGGAAAACTACTTACTAGCGACGAAGTAATTGACAAACCGTAGATTATTGTAGAAACCTTCGCACAATTGTTTTCGAGGAGTCGCATACGAAGTAACAACTATCCTACATCTGAAGAACACGCGTTATACGCGTTATACCGTTGTACAAAAAGGAGGATGCGTCGCTTTTAGAGGACTACCGTCCAATGACAATACTTCCCAATTTTGCAAAAACATTTGAAAATGTTGTCTATATCAAAATTTATCATAACGTAAAGTCGTATCTGTCTAGATTCCAGCGCAGATTTATACCAGGAAGGTCTACTTACACAAATTTAATTACCATCATCCAATTTATAAGTGAGCCTCTTGATAGTCAAAAACAAGTAGACATAATTTGCACAGATATATCTAAAGCATTCGACACTATAGACCATAACATTTTGTTGAAAAAACTTGATTTGTTTGGTAATCAACTACGTTCGGCTTTTCATGAAAAATTATTTATCGAACAGAACAAATGTAGTATTCTCTAACGGGATTTATTCCACGCCATTTATTTTAATTTCCGGTGTACCGCAGGAATCCAGCCTCGGCCCTAAGTTGTTTATATTACCTCTGGATGGTCTTCTCTGCCGTCTAAAATGCAACGCATTGGCTGCTGCCAACGAAGTAAAGGTTTACCACACCATTGTTACTATAGACGATGTAAAGTTTCTGCAAGATAATATAGACGGGTTATCGCAATGGTACCTCACTTAATATGTTAAAGTTGAACGTCGCTCAGTAGCAAGTGATTTCCTATGCGCGCAAAAGTAATGTGATTAATGATGATTATTTTATCAACGATACAGTTTTGTCTAAAGCTAAGACTAAAGGAGATCTGAGCATTGTTTTTCACAAATGTTTAAATATTAGGAACCATATCGATTACTTGGCCGCGTCTACTTCTAAACGATTGCAATTTATTATTGGAAGTTGTAAGCACTTCTAAGAACCTTGAATATCGAAGACCTTTAACTATGCCTTCGCTGTGAGTTGTTTGGAGTACTGTTCTGTGGCAAGGCCACTGTATTATATATCTCATCAGTTGACAATTGAACGTATTCAACGGCGATTTTTAAATTAACCTGCCATTTAAAATTGATCACCAATATCCCGTAAGACTCGCTGACTACAATTCTCTATTGAGATGACACGACGGAGATAGTGAACGTAGACAGAGGCATTCTTCAAGCTTCGTATGAAAGCTGTTGAATGGATTCATTGACTCAAGTGAACTTCTACCTGAGTTAAAGTATCATGTACCGTGCCGCTCTTCTCGATTTGCAACAACTTTTCTTGATACTATATACTACATATATTTTGAATTTAAACTTAATTATGAACTACTGCTTATTATTGTCCTATTATTGGTAATTACTTTTGGGTAATAAACATTGTTATTAAAGAACACATGCTCAATGTCATATAATTCATGCTTTTGTATCCAATACATACTAACCCACTTAGACAAGCTTGTGTGTATGTGTGTTTTTGTAATGACACTCACCAAGACCGCCAAGTATAGACTTACCGATTTAAGTTCATATATCAATCGACCCTGCATCTTCTTTTTTTTGCGTGCCATCCACTCACAAATTGATCTACTAGGACCTTTTGCACCTACTTAAACACATTTCTACTACATTAAAAGCGACAACAATATCAGTAGTAAAACAGCGAACTAGTTCCACACATATTTGAATTATTTTACTGGCGAAATTGTAGTACACTTATATACTTATTGTTAGTTGTATTCAATTTACGTAATCATTTCTTTTTACTACTATTTCTATAATATTGAAACTGGAACCTGTGTTAGTAATTGTTAGATACTAAATGAATTTCAATATGAACTAATCTAGCAGCACATTGCATACTAGTAATTTTCTATATTCCCTACAAATGTAAATAACATTATCACACAATTTGTGTATGTATTATAGTAGACCCACACGTTGAGAACTTCACAATAACTTGAGGCCACGTTGGTGAGTTCTACT
>SMLS01072460.1:0-12534 GCA_004785975.1 Popillia japonica
TAACTGTAGGTCACCTTTAATAGAATTCGGCGTCCCATCAAAAGTGAAATCTAACTCTCTTCTATCGATCGCTTGCGTAGACGCACATATGAACCACCCTGGTTTACAAGTTGTGAATACGTATTGTGTATCATGGAATATATAGCTTTCAGCAAAATTCCTCGTCAACAGCGGAATACCCTCGCCTACGTTCTATTGTTTGACTTATGTGTCTGAGTTTAGAGATGACAATAGCTAAATCCACGATCCTATTAACTGCATAATGCAAAATATATAAGAATTGATATGATATAATCTTCCAAAAAAGAATAATAACAATGATCAAACTGGTTGTCGTTGAATTATGATAACGAAAAAGCTTTTGAAATCTAATGTCCTTGATTTATTTTGATATATCTCTTGAATTAAAACAATCGATAAAATAGCGCTCAAAAATTAGGAGGACTTGAATAATGCAAGTCATAACAAAAAACACAATAGTCTTAAATCTTAATTATACAGGCTGGCGCACCCCGTTCCCGTCTGTTTATATACTTGAAACGGTAAAGTATTTTAAAAATCTTTTTACTAAGGATTGTGTAGGTTCATTAGGAACACATTTTAAAATTATTTGGAAATATACAGGGTGATCCAAAAAAAACGTTGCGTACCAAAGTTATGAAAATTTAAATGGAACACCCTATATATTCGTGCATATTTTGATACTGCAGGGTAAATAAAGGCTACTTACTGTTATACTCCCTATACCTAACTCAACCGGTTTTCGAGATATTTTAATATTTTTGAAAATGTAGATAAAAATTTAAGAGGCATTTCTGTTTTACATGATTGAGTTAAATATTTTAAATTGTGTTTATTGTTTATTCAAAGGATTAAACTTTATAACTAATTAAAGTTGATATCTAGAAATTATGCAGGGTGTTTAAAAACAAGATTTCTTTTTGGTTGAATGTTATAGGCAAGTAATTCTCTTATGTTAAATGGAACATCCTGTATTTATGACCACATTTAGATTCTAATTTCAATTGTTTTTAAAACTGTACGAGGGTTGCCTATACCCATCTCTTCTAGTTTTTTAGTAATTTATAGTTTTTGATTCTAAACATTAATTTCCTACCATTTAATTCTCAAAAGTAGGTTTTGATGGAATTATTACTCCAAATGGCTAATACCTATTAAACTAATCGTTTGATTGGTTTTGTTTCATAATACTGAAAAGGGCTCTTAACTAAGTAAAAAAAATAAAACTTTATTAAACAAATAACATTAAAACTGTACTAGGATTTCCTATACCCATCTCTTCTAGTGTTTTAGTAATCTAGGATCCAAAAGTAGGCTCTGACGTTGTTATCATTTCTTCAGGGAAATAAATTATTTGGCAGTACATGTTGGTTAAACTATCATCGCTCTTCGACGAGGTTGAAATAATTTCAATAATTAAAATCAGAACGTACTCTTAAAACGAAAAAATTGATATGATTGTAGTAATCGGAGCGTGTGACGGAAATTGCTTACTAGCATCAAGAGTTCATGCTCAAAAATATCTTAACAGGCGTCATCCTGACAGGCGGTCATTAGAAAATTCATTGCAAGTTCTCCGGAAAACAGGAAGCGTGAGTTATAAGAAACCAGAAGGGCAGAGACCTGTTGTTGACCTGTTTGTTGTTATCGCCTCTCTGGTAGAAAATCCACATACAAGTCAACGTAAAATGCGTGAAAACATTAGGATGTTCCATTTAAATTTTTATAACTTTGGTACGCAACTTTTTTTTTGGATCACCCTGTATATTTCCAAATAATTTTAAAATGTGCTCCTAATGAACCTACACAATCCTTAGTATAAAGATTTTTAAAATACTTTACCGTTTCACGTATATAAACCGACGGAAATGGGGTGCCCCACCCTGTAATAAGAGAGCGTTATGTTTTTACTCGGAAGATGTCTTTTCTGTATTCTCAGTATAGAGTAGAATAAAGTCAGTTTATTGAGTGCTTCGGATAGTTTATTTGCATTAGTTGCGTCCATAATATCTCAAACCAGGCAAAAGTATACGAAATACATCAGATATTTGATGTACTCAAACATTTTACCCTACTCCAATTACCATTTTATTATTCACAATCCACACAGATTTCTACAGGAACCAAAATAAAATCTAAAGCGTTTCCATATGTATGGAGTTATCATAAAAGGGATACATTTGAAATTATTATAGCTTTTTAACAAATTAAGTTAATATCAAAAAATAAACGAAATCTAATTGCCTAAGGAATGGGATTTAATATGTCCAAAATCAGTTACGGCAATTGCTCAATATGATCTCTATTTTGTTGATGAAAGATTATTAACTTTTTCTCCAAATTGTGCGCAACATTCCGAAACTTTTCCCTTTGAATTGCACCAATTTGCTCCGTAATATTGTCTATTAATTTTTGTAGCGTCGTCTTCTAAATACTTTTTAAATAACGCCAAAGCTAGTAATTAATTCGATGGTTTAAGATTTGATCATCTTGGTCGCCATAAATCTGCTTAACACATGATCTAGAAAAACGTTGGTTAACCATTCTTTGCTTGGTCGGAACAGGTGCAGGGGTGCTCCATCATGTACCTATACAAATAATGTTTTCAATGCTGTGGTGCTCGTTTTGTAGCTGTGGAAACACATAACGTCTTAATATTTGTAAGTGTTTTTCATCGTTTATACTTATGGATACGGTTTCTCCATTCTACATTTGCTTGTAGAAATACGGACCAATAATAAAATGAGCTGTAAAACAGCACCAAAGGGTGACTTTTTTGTCATGAAGACATGCTTGAACGATTTCTTGTGCATTTTCTGCAGACTAGATTCTACAGTTTTGAGTATTGTCCGCCACCATTTAGAGTAAAATGTGTATAAATCAAAAATCGTACATAGTAGCCAAATCTGCCTCCGTTAATTCAAACAGTATTTTCAGTTTATATGGATACACCTTTAGAATTTTCCATACCGTGATATACAACATTTATAATCGCTTGGATATCGCATTTGCACTGCTGGTTGCTACTGGATTACTCGGTTTTCATTATGAATCTCGGCGATGTGGACATAATAATAATAATAAAAATAGCGCCTTTATTTCCAAAAACAAGAAAAGAACAGCAGTAAGCAATAATTATTATAATAATAATAGGTAGCAAAAACAATAATTATAATTATAAGTAGATGATAAAACGAGAAGTAGGAAAATGGCGGGTTTCAGTCATTAGATGTAGATAAACTACATCCACGACTGCTCTTGCAACCAACCATAAGTGTAAATCAATACTTCTTGACCCTCCTGATCTTGGTAGGTCAGTTAAAGACCCAGTTCTTTCTAATTTTTGTATCAAATTATTATATATAATTACTCGCAAAGAAAAATGTGTTTTTTTTTGTTTCCCATAGGCACAAAAATATCCCATTCCTTCCGCAATTAGATTTCCTTTGTTAAAAAGCTATAATAATTTAAAACATAGTCCCTTAGTTCATGACAACTTGGTATCATCGAAAAGCATTGTTATTTGTTGCAAACGTAAAATATGCTGTTCAATTGTCGGCAGAAAATGTTTTTATTATAAAAAAAAAACAACCTAATTATTAAAACTTCACGTGACGATTTTATAAGTACTTTGATACTGGTTTGCACATTCTGATTAGATTGAGATTATCTTATAAAGCATGTAAACGGGTTGTTATTAGCGCTTTTCGTAATATTATAAATTACGATCATAATCGTGTAAATATAAGCTGTAAATAAAAACAATAATCACCGCAATGATAGATACTGGGTTGTATGTAAACAGCCAAATCAAATGTCAAATTACACAATGGAAAAACAACTTTAAATTTCCAAATAAACAAGTCTTATTTACAGGAAACTTTGTCTTGTTGTCAAATTAGAACAATATTTGCAGAAATATAAGCAACAAATTAAGTCAATAATAATAAGTTAAATAGATTGAAACGTAAACATTACATACCTAATATGTATGTATTGTATTGATATAGAGAACAGGCACCTCTGCGGTACTTCCATAAAAAGCAACTACACATAAAAGCCACGGCGTTTAATAGAAATTAGTCATTTTAATAATAAAAGGAAAACAGGGAAGCACTAGGTGTGCCAGGAATCCCTAATTTAACTAAAACTAAAGCCTACTAGTATCACCCTGACATGGATGTGAGCCAACATTACAAAAGCAGCTACAGGTAACGAATGGTACTCGACCAGAGAGCCGATGACGGACCGGCGCGTCATAATCGCCGGACTCCGTACCTCTGATTCTCTCACAATCAGAAATCGACCAATATTACAGCTTCGGCCACCGAGACTTAAATTAACTAAATGACCGTTAATCAAAATATTGGAATTTAGTTTTTGAGTTTATACTAATTAAGAAACACGTAATTGTTGAAAGAAAGGTGGCAGTGTCGCTAAGACTAGTACGAATTTAGAAATGTTGTAAGATTACTATTTTTTTTAGACCGAAGCTAATACTTTATTTTTCAATAGTCTGGTATTGAGGAAACACACAATATTTTATATCAAGTTGAGTCACCAATTAAGTTAGTTATTAAGCAGTTAACTGATAACATAATTTTTCTAACAAGCTCGTTAATTGATATTTTGTATCTTATTAATTAAATCTT
Organism: Popillia japonica; assembly: GCA_004785975.1. Lineage (NCBI taxonomy): Eukaryota > Metazoa > Arthropoda > Insecta > Coleoptera > Scarabaeidae > Popillia > Popillia japonica. The sequence continues at coordinate 4,674 of SMLS01072460.1, forward strand.
TCGGAGAATAAGGAATAGAGTCTAGAAAATCTACTAGTTCACCTAGAGAATCCGCCTTTGTTGAATTGTAGTATTTTAATAGATAGCAAACTCTTTTATCTCGGAGTGTATTCAATATGGAATGCTAGAGCGAATATTAAAGCGCTTGTTTACAAATGTATTTTTTTGGCTTTAATAAATCGAATCAGTATTAATTAATTATATTTTTTATAACATTTATGATTAACATTTTGATTTTTTATTTTCTTGCCGTTCATCATAAGCAGTTAACATCTTATTACTATATTTCTTACTGTTTGACGACTGAGTTAGTGTAAGTACACCAGGCTTACGATTATGCTTTTGTAGGTTACAGCACTGCTATAGTGTATAAAAACAAAATAAAATTGCAATTCTCTCTGGAGTTAAACTTAGGAGATGACTTTCTAAAAGGAACAACTCTGGATAAATCGAAATCTAAGCCAACCACAATGAAAAAAGCAAACATCCAGTAAAGAATTTTAATAAGTAATGTTTCCAAGATTCAAGTGATGAATAATTACATCAAATGGCGAATGGACGTGCGGAAAAATAGACTAAATCCATTTAAAATTGATCTTATTGTTACGCACAAATATGAATATACATATAATTGCTAAACAGCTGATAATTTGTAAAGATATTTTCAATTTCATTAGTTTATTATTGTTTGTAGATGACATTTTGGAGATTTAAAATATCGCATGCTTCTTATCAACTAATATCGCGTAAAATACGAAATATAAATACGGTAGGTACATACCTACATATGTATATGTACTTAAGATTTTCTGTAATAGAAACAATTCTTTTGTGTACTACCTTTCTTAATTTGGGTTTTCGTAGTTTTCCAAATTTCATGTAAATGCGAAAAGATAACATCCAGATTACAATTGCATGGTTGACATTTTTTCAATGTGGTATACAGAGTGACCAAGCGTATGTGACCACATGTGACTACGAACGCCATAGAGAAAGTGTACTTTTTTGTTTTACTGTTTTTTGTCCTGTTTATTGTCTATCATACATACGTTTTGTCATCTGACATTTAATGTGTTTGAAACCGCTAGTTTTTACGTTTATTGTACAGTAACTGTCTTTTTAAAGGCTACTGCTTCTCTGATAAAATCAAGCGATCAGTTTTGAGAAAAATGTCATCAACAGGAGCCTGTTCTTCGCAAATTTTTAGGAGAATATATCTAAATTGTGATCTGAGTCTTGTAAAAAATGGATTATAGCAGGAGGTTGCCGCAAATACGTCAAAATGAAAAAAAAAACACGATTGCAAAGGTGTCACCCCAAAGCTGAGCAGTTTTGCAAAAAAATATGCTAATCGCTGAAAATTGCTTGACCGCGTAATTTTAAGTGATGAAAAGAAATTTAAGAGATGGGCCAGATGGATTCAATTACTACTAGCACGATCTAAGAATGGAGATAAAACTTTTGTCTCGTCGTGCATTGGGCGGCATTTAATAAAGGTGCCAGGAGTGAGATGTAAGAGTTGCGGATGTACAACTGAATGCCCAAGAACACCAAGATTTTCTGAAGGAACACCTTCTATCTTCAATTATCATATTCGCAGAAGATGACATCATATTCCAACAAGATACCGCACCCATACATACGGCAGCTTCAACAAATACACTTTTTGAAGACCATGGGATTGAACTTTTAAAATGGCCGATATTAATCGCTGATCTGAATCCCATCCAGGATCTTTGGGCGAGACTATCTCGAAATGTATACAATCGCACGGTACTAGAAATTCAAAGGCAATTCAAGGCAGAATTAAAAAGCCGAATTGCAGAGGCTTAAAAACACCTTGAAGGTGTGTTGAATGATTCATTGAAAAGTAGGCTACTGGAAGTTATTAAAAATGACGGTAAAAATACATCTTGGTAAATGAACAATGAAAAAATTATAACCTATAGTTTTGTTTTAAAAAATGATTTTTTTAAATTTATTCTATGCAAAAGTTATACAGTATTTTTAAAGTATATTTGGTGTAAGAAGTGCTATCTAAATTTATAGGAGAATAACAAATACATATACATACTTGTAGAAAAACAAATACATATACTTAAAAATTATTCACAGCACTGTATACAGGATGTTGATTTGATTTTACTAAAACCCTTAAACTAAGGTACTTAGGAGTTAATATAAATAATATAATACAATATCTTCTTTATTTTTAATTTTTTCGTAATGTTGTATTAAAACTTTTTTGTTCACAATTAAATTTTTAATCAAACTGCAGTAAAATATATAGGATGTTCCATTAAAAAAAATATTTTCTTGAATATCTAAAAGAGTCGGAATTCAATTATTTTTCTGTTGTTATCATTGTAATCAGCAGAAAAAATACTACCAGTTTGCTAATTTAACCGACTTCGTAGCTCCAATAATAACCAAATTAGCAATGATGCGCACTTAACTTAGAACAACCTGTATATTGTAGTTGTATTCCATTATACTCATTACAAGCTATTAAGAACAGAATGTTTAACGTTGTATATTTAATATATTTAGAATCAAATGTGAAATTATATTACACTATGCATATGAGGTATTTATCAATTTAATTCATTAATTAATATATCAATTGAACGACCTCAGATGTTATGCAATGTTTAACCTTGAAAGGTTTCTTCTGAACTTTTGTGATGGGAATATGCCACAATACTAATGAAGACCGAATATCTGACCGATAAGACATAATAAACATGAATGCTGGAAAATTTTCAAGATTGTATTATACATACATTGTTTTATGCAAGTAGTATCATTTTCACCAAATTATTTTAAAAACAGTCACATATTTACATTGTAAACCAATTGAAGAGCTCTCTATAATCAGTAAAATAATCCTTATCGTGGTTATCAACATGTTGGAAGTATGTATAATTAGTTTGTAGGAAATCTAGGAAATGTCATGAACTTTTTAAGAATATTTACTATTCTTTTGATTATAAGACGGGGATACGTGTTTTTTAGATTTTAAGATATTCCCCCTTAAAATGTCATGCAAACATGCAAGGCAACCGTCAAGTTAATTGGATGGCCGTGAAGAACCGGATTACCCGGACGTAGGTGGTTCAGCGGAACACCTACCAGCTAAATGGGACACGACTGCATATGAAATTCCTGGAATTTTTCAGATTTATTTTTCTCGTATCTAAGTATTAGAGTATAACGGCAGAACAGTCTTGTAATGAATTAATTTTCATGTCAAATATACATCATTCGATGAAAGAATTTGTTTTCTTTTGATTTTCAAATTGCAAATATATTCCAATGTAATAAATGACCGCAGTGGTAATATAACGAATGACATTGACTTTAATAAAACAGTACAGGTACAATATATGTATGCTATGGTGGAAATAATTGACGAGTACACCCAGTATAATCTGAATACGTAGTTCCAGCGTAATGAATTTTGATATAAAAGTAGTACTAAACTAGTATAACTTACCCTCTTGCGGAGAGTGCCGTAACCCTGCTGCGATGGAATGTATCAAGGTAAGTCGTCGTATAGCAGCTAGAGGGATGGCCAACCCCATACCATAATGCCCTGCTGACTTAGGGCTGGGCGATACCGGTATTTTCGGTATCGGGTATCGTTACCAATCTAGGTATCGATACTTACCGATGTATCGGTTCCGTCCGCGGTATCGATACTTTGGAATCGATACCTAGGTATCGTACGTATCGATACTTAGGTATCGATATCAACGTTATTCAAGGTATGGGAAAATCGATAGCCGGAATGGTATCGAGTACTGGACGTTGTATTGATACTTCGCCCAGCCCTAGTGGGCACACCAGTTATTGGAAATACCGACTGGGAGTCCTACACTATCATGTGCTATAGACCTAAGTACATGATGTCCATAAAGGATTTCCACCGACAAAAAAAATGGGAATGATTGTTATAAAATAAACCCAAATGTATATTCTAATATACAGCTATTAAATTTTGAAGTACTCATATTGAAATCTCAGCGGAATTCCTATACAATTTGGTAAATAATTTGTTACAAGTTCCACGAACTTCAAAGAAGTACATATATTATACCTAACTAGTTTTCTTGCCTTAACTGGTCAACGTTAGTTTATATTAACCTTTAAGAAAATGTACTATTGTTCAGCTATTGCATATAATGTATATTTGCTACATAATTATTTATCCAGGTATCGTAGGCATCGATACTTAGGTATCGTAGATATTCTATTTAGGTATCGATACTTAAGTATCGTAGGTATCGGTACTTAGGTATTGATACCAACGTTATCGTTACCGATCCTCCGATACCTTGGATAACGTTGGTATATCCAAGGTATCGGAGGATCGATACCCGGGATGGTATCGTCGCACGGGACTGTCCTACTCACGGCTGAAGGCGCGTACGTCGTACTTCAATCCATTCTCGTCATGCCCGTTGCACAGCCGACCATGATCACTCGAGAGGGGAGCGTGATATACCAGCATATGAATCCCCACAAACATTCCTCGCTCAAACTCGCTTAAATAGTGTGATCCATCGGCCATTATGCTCAGAACACAACTACATAGTGGACTTTTACACCACACTAAGAACGACAGGGTTCTTCCACCCCTGTTTGTGGGAATGCCCATGGCGGGGCTATTCTTTCATGACATCGCGCATCGTCTTGAGCATTCGTCGCCAGCGGTCCAATGGGCATGGCGAGAATGGACTGACGTAGACAGTACGCACCTTCAGCTGAGAGCGGGACGGTCCCGCGCGACCACGGCACGCGAGGACCACTCCCTTCTGTCCCGATTCGTGCGTCGTCTTCAAGTAAACTTCGAGCCGTTTGGCTAGTAGGAAGGGAAGGTGCATTCACTACGCGAACTTTACGGGGGCGTTTGGTAGAGAGCGGATTCCGAGCGCGCCGTGCGTTGCAGCGGCTTCCACTCACTCTCGGACACTGCCACACACGCTACCAGTGGGTCACGCAAGGCATCGGTGGGTTGCCGACTGGACGCACATTTTGTTTTCCGACAAATCAAGATTCGAAATGAGTGTCGGTGACGCGCGAATTTTGGTTCGTCTGCGACCTGGTGAGCATTTACTGGAGCAGTGCGTTCAACCACGCCATATCCACCGCCAGCAGGGCATATTTGGTATGGAATGCTGTTACATATAGAGGACGTACAGGTCTGCTGCGTGTACAGCAGACGATGACGGGTCGCCGATACGTAGATAAGGTGCTACGGCCCGTTGTGCTTTCCTATGTTCGGCGGCGCGTATGGCTGCTGTACATGCCCGGCAACGATCGAATGCACGTCGGGCGTGTAGTACGGGCATTTGTGGAAGAGCAGCGTATCCGAATGCTTCCATGGCCAGCTCGTTCTCCGGATCTGAATCCCAACGAACATGTCTGGGTTATGATCGGTTGGAGGCTTCAGCTATAAAGGCGAGTTGAGGAGGCATGGTTGGCCACCCCTCTCGCTGCCGTACGACTTGACTCCATGTCTCATCGAGTAGCGTAGGTACGCGCCGCTTGCGGGGGATACTCCCACTATTGATGCATTCCGATCCAGCAGGGTAGTGGCGCTCTCTGCATGAGGGTAATTTACACTTGTTTAGTACTACTTCTACACCACATTTCATTGCGCTAGAATTAAGCATTCAGATTGTACATGGTGTGCTTGTCAATTATTTCCAGCAGTGTATGCTAATCAATTATACTCTTCTAAGATCAAGCTGAGTCGTCCTGCATTTGAAATTTTAAGCGCATACAAATTTTTAGTAAATTGTCCACATTACCACGTTATAATGTTCTCGCATTTACAATTTTTCATATGAGTTAATGCAATTCATATTGGTCCTCGCCCTTAAGCACCAAGTTTCTAACGCGCTCAGTTATTCAGCTTTTGTAACTCTATACTGCCAGTAATTTCAAATTAGCAAAGTAAAGTTAATATCAATACAAGTAAGTTGTATTCATACTACTGATAAGATAATCTAAAAAGATATACCACAACAGTTTTGCTAATTGATGTAGACTAAAATGATCAAGAATAGCTGGTTCATACAAATTCCGTAAAAGGACAAAGTAACATGAACAACAATTTACTAATTATGTTGTGTGTGTGAATATGCGTCAACATATTCGTATAATTTCCATTTTTTTTGTGTTGAGTAGGATTTAACTCAACAGGTAACATCAGTAAATACTGAATGGTAAACGGTCCAAATGCAACTACATATACAATAATTAGGTAGAAGAAAGCAGGCGTATTATTTGCAAAGCAGATTTCCGTCATTAATATACTGCAGTTAATGCAAAAGAAATGGTCAATAACTACATAGAAAGATAAATTGGACACTTTTAATACGTTGTTATACGGAAACTGTTCAATCTTTACTTTTCATGAGTGCATATATAATTATTCTTGAAATCGTAAGTAGTAGTCATATTCAGTGGCATTCAGGATACATCTTTACAGCCTTGTGGCATTATATGACACAAAATCAATAATTGTTACTGGTTTCTCTGCATTATGTGACATCCGCGTGGATGAAATCACGTGTCTATGGGAATGCTTTCTAAGTCATTGCGTTTTTATAACGAAGACACAATTTTACTGACTATTAATTGTTACTATAATAACAACTTTAGAGTATATCGACGTAGAACATTTCTTGTAATGACTTACGCAACTATCGGCGCACTACCCATGTTAGATTTAAATTTTGTATTGGATAATGTTGAAGATTCATCTTTCTTCTAGATAGGTGTGTAACCAAAATAGATTTTTTACCGATATATCTGGATCGTGATTTTTCTTAGCGAAATAAAATTCGCTTCAAGAATTACTCTTTATTATTATTATTATTATTATTTAGTGGAAATTTCCTGCCAAAAATTTCTATTTCATTTGAGAAAGATGGCACATACAAGCATCTACTAGGATTCTACTAGGACATTCTTAATTTAATCGAGTATACATATATTTTCCGGAATTAGTATACCTTTGTTCACCTTCCAAGAAATACCTATTTGAATGTAATGGTGACAAGTAGAAAGAACTATCTTCAGGTTCATGACTTGCGAAAAAATAATAATTTGATGAAAACACCCACGAAATGCGCACAAAGAACCTTATTTAGGCCAAGCTTGATAGGGCTTGGAAATCCTACATCACTCCCCAAATAAACGCGTCTTTGTCTACGGAACAAAACGATTTTAGTTTCAAGGTCAATGTTGGCGAAAATGTATTTACTGGCATTGTACAGAACAGAATCGCCGGTTTTTAAAGATATCGTACAATTATAATACCGTATCATATTAAATTCGATTATAAAAGTCAATCAGTGAATGAACACTGAACATTACTTACTGCGCTTGCAAGAGAGAGCAGTTAATAACGATCTCATTTTATATGTACTATAGTAAAATCAGTACTACAAAGAAAATAATTATTAAAATAAGGGGCAGTTAAAAACAATTACAATAAAAAATGACGCAGATATGAAAATTTGTTTTTTTTTGTGCCAATCAAAAAACTTCAATACGTGTTATTTCACATAGAACCTAAGGCAAATAGAAGGCTAAAAGCAATTAGGTATGTAATTCCGCGGTGTTCTATCTTTGTCGCAGTGCACGAAACAGTTTAAAAGGCAAATTCTAAATTTGCTCAAATTTTTTTCCCTTAAACAGACAGTCTTTGACCCTAACGGCCAACGGCCGGTTCCCGTCGATTGGAGCGACACAAAAACAAGAACTGCAGAGTAGGACTCCTTTAGACTAACGACCTTGTCCTTTCACGTTCCACTAGGGTTCGTCGCTCCATACAGTTCCCCAATCC
>SMLS01072461.1:0-17799 GCA_004785975.1 Popillia japonica
ATACAAAGTTTGTACTGGCCGATATTTTTATGGCTCAAAATTATATTTTTTCAAAATTCTATGAATCGTTCCCAATGAAAGGTCTTTTTCTCTTGCCAATTCTCTAATTGAATTGTTAGGATGCGTCTCAAAATATCCCAGTACATTTATCTCTACCTCCTCACTAACCATAAATTGCTTCTTCATTCTATTGTTCTTGAAAACCTCTTCGTTTCGCCGAAATTGTCTGTATAATTCCAAAAAATATCTTCTTTGGGAAATCGCGCGCTCGGAAAACATTGCACTATAATGTTCGCGAGCTCTAATAGTGTTTTTTCTCTGAAATATGTAAGCTTCCATAATATCACATTTTTACTCATGTGTAAAACCATTTTATTAGAAGAAAACAACAAAATAACAATGCGAATTTTAAAACACTGACAGATTAATTTGACGGATTGTTATTGAATATTTTTTTTTTGATTGGTGCCTACTTGATCTAAATTGTAACAACTATTGTAATGTAGGCTAATTGCATTTTATCTTTTCCTTTTTTTCTGAGTGGAGTTTTAAATTATACTGTGTCCCATTTTAAAATTGGTACTTTTCTGATTATCTCGGGAATATGCCCCTTTAAAGAAATCACGTGATAACTTTTTATTTTTAATTTTTTTGACACATGTATTGACACATTTTTGTTCAGAACTAAATTCTTTATTCAACCGCATAAAGATATACAGGAGTTTCCATTTTAAAAATTACATTTTGTCAAATATCTGAAAAACGATTGTTTTTTTTTGTTTTTATCGTCGTAACCGCCAGGAAAAATCCTACTAGTCTGCTAATTTGGACGACTTCGTAGCTCCAATAATAACGGAGTTACCAATGGTGCGGGTTTAAGTGTGAACACCTTGTATATATAGTTTAATACATATCTAACACACCAATACGTCACAAATACTAAAAATTCAGTTTTCGACACCAAAAGTACATTACACAGAACGTCGTAGGCGGGTGTCATTAAACATTAACATTAATTATTTAGTGCAAACACATATAAACTGTGAAAACTATGATATGGAATACTTTATTCATTTAAATAATAGAAAATAAACTAAAAGCGAGCAAATGTATATAATAAAAACAGCAATCAATTAAAGTTTTAAAGCAAATACTCAAACTGGCCTCCACTATTGGCAACACATAGATTGCATCTTTTGCTAACACTTTGAATGGCATTGAAAATAATAATATTTGGTATGCCATTAATTATCTCTATGAAGTTATTTCTTAACGCAGCCACATCATTATTAGTCTTCTTATATAATTTACCCCTAACATGTCCCCAAAAGAAAAAATCTGGCGGTGTTAAGTCTGGTGAGCAAGGTGGCCACCGCACGGGTCCGTTAGTCCCTATCCAATTATTGCCAAAGTTGGTATTTAATAATTCTGTTAGGGCCCTAGTGCTGTGAGGTGGTACTCCATCATGCTGAAAGAATATACGCCCATCGTCATTTAATGGTAAATTGTCCAAATGCTGTTCGATTACGTGCTCGTCTATAATGTGACGATAAAGTATACCATCGAGGATATTGTTGTATATGGCGTAAGCTAAAATACCATGGGCAGTCAAGGCACACCAAACGTTAAATCCAAATCGTCTCCCTGTTGCCTTACATTAAGAATAGGATGTGGATTTTAATCAGACCACCAGTGCTCGTTGTGTCGATTAAATATTTCGGCACTACTAATGTGGGCTTCATCTGTCCATATAATTTTATCAGAGAATCGTGGATTTTCTTGCAGTTTTGTGTAGCATGTACCAATTACAAAACTGCATGCGACGCTCTTCATCATTTGGTTATAAATGTTGTTGTTTTCTGAACGCATATGGTCGAAATTTATGCTTCTTTAATATGTTTAAAGCTCTCTGCCGAGAAATTCCACTCTTGTATCTATTACCGTTTGGTCTGTACCCTATAAAATCATCGAAATTTGGTTGCCCTGTAAATACTAAGGTCTAGTAGGTATTTAGCCATAGTGACTGAAACATTGATACATTTTTTGAATTGTCTTAATTTTGAAATCATGGACCAGTGTAAGGTTTGCTGATCGGTCTCCTACTATTGGAAATGACCTCTTAGGTGGCTTTTGGAGAGACCACAAAGTAGCTCTGGTCCAGTACATCGAGACTGCACACCTTTTCTTCCAATATCATTAGCAGTGTCAGAGTAACTGTATTTCTTTGTGCCACAGCTTCACAGAGAATAGACAGTCCTAAGTAGCCTCAACTCACAGGTACGTTCCTTGAGAATTATTAGTGCTGCTTGGCTCTCTGATAAAATGGTATAGATAATGCACATATGTTGACGGCGTCCATTCCAAAATTCCTGGACATTCTGTTCTATAGCTAACATTTCCGCTTGAAAAATTGTTGGGCTTAATCACACCGAAAATTTGCATCTGCTGCTGATGGCTGCTCCCACTCCTGCATCTGTTTTGCAAGTCAACTCTTGGTGGTAGAGTTTGGAGATCACTCACTAAGATTTGAAGACTGTGTTTCAAATTGCGCCTATGATTCCTACGCATACAAGTCATCAGACTTTGCCCTCATGATTTTCGACCACCATACTTCCAATTTGTATATGGCCATACCTCTGATTATAACAAAGTAGGTTCAAAGGATCAGAAACATTTTTGCTAAAATTATTATTAAACGTTAAAAACCAAATGACACCCTACATTTTTTTAAACCGATATGAAATCGCTACAAGCTCGTATCATACTCGTGATGCGTTGGCCTAATCAATGGTTCAACGGCTTTTCCAGAAAGATTTACGTAACATTTTTATCCTATTTGTTGTTGCACAAGTATTGACGGTGCTTTTTGTTTTAAGTTAATTTAATCGCATTGAACAGACGTTAGAACGATATATATATTTTACATAGGATTTTAAAGGTAGAACCACAATGTAACCTCCTCTTATGAGTCCAGCATCCGCTGCAATCCAATCCTCCGACACATGTTCTAGATGTGGCGCCAAGCTTGAATTGGGATAATTTACGAGCAACACATCACCTCTCTGATTTTCAGAACAAATCCGGTATTTGAAACCGTAAATAAATCCAGTAGGGTATACCGCAAGGTCGGATACTGGCACCCTGTGTGGTACAATCTGTCAGAATTCGTATAACTCTGCGTTCGTTTCTTGTATTGAGTGAATGTTAAAGTGCATTTGCAATAATTTAAATTTTGACTACACTAACCCAACTTCCCACCGGAAATAATCCAACCTATCCTCGCTCGCTAAATACCCACCGACGCCGGCGGCAGTTTTCTAATCAAATTCAGCAGCGAAAAACTACCTGTTGCAATCAATCATCCCCGAACACGGAACGAAAGCCGCGGCTAAAACGCCCGCTAATTAAAAATGGTAGCGTGCCGTAGCGGAGGTGTCACGACCGAATAGGAACGTTGTTACGGTCAGAGGCGGCCGCGGCGGCGGTAGCGGCAGCACAACCGGCGAGATTAGAGCGGGCGAAGGAGGGTGATCGGCGACGTTCGCCGTAGGGGTGAGGGAGTGGAAGGCAGTATTAGGGCGGAATCCGACGTGAACAGGAAGCGGCAGGAACGGTTGGGAGGAAGGAGGCGCGGGGTATCGTAAATCAAGGTGTAGGTGCACGAGGCTAATTGGGTCCCGTCTGGGCTGTGGTGCCATGACACCTGAGGCACACCCTCGCAGGGGTCCGCTGTCCGGTTCCGTCCCACGATCCATTTATATCTATCACATCATTGACAACGCACAAGTATACCTCTATGTGATACCCTCATATGTATTATGCTGGGATGATGTGGTCGAGTGCCTTGCTGAGCTGGCCGGAGTTGCGTGTATCGGATGTCAGGGTCCAGGGGTGTTAACGTTTTTAATGTGAAGAACGATTACCGTGTTTGTTTATGCTCGCCAGTGGAAGCTGAGAACGTTTTTCTCAACATCTATTTTTGTTGTGTCTTATATTTTCTTGTTATACTAACAATGAACGGACTACTGACGTGTAGTTGTTGACTTAAATAATAAATGGCGAAAAGTAGAAGAAGTGTGGTCATCTCGCAATATATGCAAATGACACATCCAAGGTGTATTTTGTTTCCACATGTTGCTGTTAAGCTTTCTATGAAACTGGTTTCAACTAAATGTCATGACATGTGTACCTGCTCTATATCAATAAAATGATTTATTATTATTATTATTATTAGATCAACACCAAATAAAAGATCCAAAGTTGATTAACATCTGATTGGTTCTTTATTGTATGAGGAACAGGTTTGATGGCCTACCCAGGGCCGTTTTGTACTATTGGGAGATTAAGGGCTTATTAATTCAGCTGACATCATCCGCATACAGTACGACATTTTCTATATTTTTCAGAGCTTTGGGCAAGTCATTTATATAAAGCAAGAATAATGTGGGGCCCAGGACAGAACTCTGTGGCACGCCAAGGTTTACGTTACTGGTGTGACTGATGAGGGAATAGTAAGCTGAAGCGTGTTAGATATTTGACTAGAGACTTAGATTTTAGAGAAATCCGGTAACAAGCTTATCGAACGATAATTTTCTAAAAAGTCTTTACCGCCTTTTTTATAAATTGGGTAAATAGTAGATAACTTTAAACCGGTAGGGAAACACCTCTTTCGAAAAAAAAAAATTAATTAAATACGTACAAGTATTATAATAGGCGAAGTTTGTTTTGCAATAAAAGAGGAAATTTGATCGTACTGTCGAATTTGAGGTATTTAAACCATTAATAATGTTTCTATATCTTTTTCAACTACTGCCAACCAATTTTTATTATCGTTCAGCTTACATAGTCGTACTGAAAGTGAAGCAAAGTGCTGATTAAACTTGTTATATAGTCCTACTCTGGCAGTATTATCCGATAGTGTGCAAGTTTTATAATTAAGACTGTTACGTATCACAGACCAGACGGCTTTAGTTTTATTTTCATGTAAATGTTGTATTTGATGTAAAAATTAAAGTATCATTCATTTCAAGTTTTTTATGTAAAAAATCTTTGTAAAATTTATTGCGTGCTTATTTCTTTTAGAAAAAATAAATTCTTAATTTCTAATATTTCTGGACTAATCCATGATTTTGCAGATTTACTTTCTAGTTTACATTGTATATATGGAAAGCACAGACTGTGATAGTATAAAAAGATATTTAAGAATTTTGTAAATGCCAAATCAGGACAATCACATTGGTAAACAGTAAACCATGATTCCTCCCTTAGTATATTACAGAAGCTAGCTAGAGAATTACTACTGTAGTAATTCTATTAATAATTAATAATTCTAATTATATGTAGGTAGGTGTACGTATTGTAACAATGCGTACTCCTATAAATGTATCTCCCAACCTCCTTTGATTACAATAATTTTATAGCAGTGGAATTGTCAAGTTTGCCGCTATTATGGCGAGGTTATAAAACTACTCAAATAATTCAGAATTTGAAGTACAAAATGGCTCAAGCAGTTTCAGTGATAGTGCCATTTGTATCTAAACACTCCACTAAATCAATCAAACGATCATGATTCAATTAACACAACCTTTAAACTAGCTTACATGGAACCACAGTACTCCACAGAAACTTTGACAAAAATAAAGCCCGAACTAGAAATTTTTAAAATTATAGAAGAAAAACACCAATTACCACAACCAATTTCACCATAGAGCTGGATGCCATTCGTAGCGAACCCGAGAGACATTTACGGTAAATGCTTTGCCAAAAAGAAATACTAGAGATGCACAGATCTGAAGTAAGGAAAGTTTCCAAAAAAGAAACAACCGGTCTTAATATAAGAACTCAAAATATAGTCCTGTATGTCACTGGGATATGATTCTATTACAGATTTATCTGATCGAATCGACGAATTTTTTGACAATTGTCACAACTATGAGAAGCAACGCTCTCGAATCTTCCATCCAAACCAGAAATGTTGTTGAGGCTGGGACTGACCATAGCATAGGTATCAACGCCATCTTAATTCTGGGCCAGTTTTCTGAATCTAAGTGAGAACTGTTCTAAAAATTGAACTGAAATTGAATTGAAAACACTTTGAATGTACGTTTTCCTTCTTCCTAATATTAATATACATCTTACAAAATCTACAAATATTATCTCGATTTCTAAAATGAAGTTCTTCCTTATAAATGCATGTCTAATGCTTCACATGCAGTGGTGGCATTAAACTGCTGGGAGAATTAACATCTACACCTTCACTTAACGTTAACCACTCAAAATTTTCAAACAGAACTAATGAAGTAAGTGTAAAATCACTCCAAAATTTGTCATACTTTATCTACTTAGCCATAACGCAGTGAAAATATACACGACCTCACATATAACAGCAACACATCCATCACTTTCCTCCAGCTACTACGACTATAAGCGCTGTAACTCAACCTTACTCTTAGCGGTTCCCATCTCATACATTTTTAACCGTATTTAATGTGTAAGTGGTGCGATAGTTTTCACAAATTGTTTAGAAAACATTTCCGGTTCGTGAACGTACGACTTCCTCTTGGTCCGTTTGTCTCTCTCCCCGTCGGTGATTTGTAACACTTAAAAATTGACGACGACCATCGGAGACAACTCGCCTCTTAAGTGATTTCTAATGTAGCAGCTAGACGTTCGTAATTTGTACGATACATCAACGACACCGAGTCGGATGTAATATTCTTTCAAACAACATACATCTCTGGCAGTATTTACGATTGGAGGCGCCCGAAAATACACGGGTACGTAGTACTTTTATACAAAGGTGTACACGTGCGTACTTCATCATCCGCGACGTTCTCGGACGGATGGAAAAGAAGGAATAGGAGAGACGGCGAGAATGATTGGAACGACGACGCGAGACACGCGATGGCATGAGGATAGTCGCGATGTTCTACATGGAAGGAGACAAGTGAGCAACGTCGTTCCGATATCGCGTGAAAAGTAATTCTTGCTGACGGGTTATGCGTAAAGGCACTAAAATCTTGAGTTAAATCGTTAGGAGATGTGTAAGGTATTAATGGATGTATGTAGGTTTGGAAATAAGTATCGTTTCTTTTGTTTTAAGTTGTTAGACTTATTGACGCCTACCAATGAGTGTATTTGTTCAGTTATCCAAATTTTCAATTGCTATGGCTTTAATAAAAATCCCACCAAGGTGACAGTATGCACCATACTCTTGCATAAATTTATCATTACTAGCAATAGGATTGCTGCTGCCAATGCAAATCTGTGTTGGCTTATTTTCGACATTGAAACTATTGAAGATAGAATTAGTGTTATCTATTTTCTTTCTCCTGCAATTTCTGGACAAGCATGATCTGTGCAAGATTCATAGAATGCGTAACGTTCATGAGTAACTGATTATTATTATACAGTGTGGTCATAAAGTTTGGAACCAAGCTTATAACCGCATTATTTTACATTTTTAGGAAAAACGCTCGGACAGGTAAATTTTGTTTTTTAAGACGCCATCTTTTGACATACAATTTTTTTCTATGACGTCATTGGTTTTTGGAGTGATGACGTCATCAACCCTTTTTTTAAATGGCATCCATATTATTTTTTTATCGTTTTTGGTAGATCTCTATATCCTCCAAATAGTGATATAAAACAATTGGTATGTTGCATCACAATTTTTTTTAAATAATGTAAATTTAGAAAAAAATAAGAAAATTTTATTTTTCTACAAAATTAAAATTAAATGAAAAAAATACATCTGAACTTAAATTTATTGTAACAGTTAACGTAAGTTTTCAAAATGGACCAACTGACACTGTCCCAGCCGAGTGTAAACACTTCCTATAGTCGCCTCAACTATGTCTGGGGATATTTGTGTAATTTCTACGCGAATTCGTTGTTTTAAATCTTCTAAATTGTTCGGTTTGTTAAAATACACTTTCGATTTCAAATAACCCCGCAAAAAAGTCTAAAGTTTTTTTCACACTTCTGTCTTGTGTGAGGACTTAAATATTCTTCTTGAACAAAGCGGATCGTAAAAAGCACATGTACTCATGTTACTATGCAAAAAAATTACAAAGACAAAAACACGCACTTTTTTGCAAGATATTTCTTTATGACATTCTTTCTTCTCTTTGTACAAATTATGTACAACAATAATATTTTGAACTTCTTTCTATGGCGACAACATTGTTGAATTATTTACTTCTATTTTTGACGTTAAATTTGTTAGTCATTGCGTAAAAATTGTTCATTTTCGCTAAATAAAAAAATTGGGTATGAGGACACACAAAGAACACATGCAGAAGCATGCGAACTGTTTAACCATGAACATCCTGATAGACCTCCAATTGCCAGGTCTACGGTGACAAAACTAGTTGGAAAGTTTACCGAAACTGGATCCGTAAAAGATCGACCACGGCAACGTATACCTCAAGTAGGAGAAGATGTGAAATTAAATGTGCTTCTAGAAGCAAAAGAAAGGCATCATGTTTGCACCAGACAACTTGCGTTAGCCAATCAGGTGGCTCACTCATTTGTCGTCAACTTATTTAAAAAAGAACACTATCATCCTTACAAAGTTTAACTTGTACAGGAATTACATGAGGATGACGAAGATCGTCGACTGCAGTTCTGTAAAGACGTAATGTTACGTTGTGACCAATATGCAAATTTCTTGAAAAACATCGTCTTCTCTGATGAAGCTACGTGCTGCCTAAATGGAACTGTTCACCGCCATAATTGCAGACATTGGTCGCAGACCAATCCGCATTTGACTCAAGCGTGTCATACTCAGCCCAGAGGAAAAGTTAACGTATGGGTTGGAATGATTGGACGACGCACTTTAGGAACATATTTTTTTGAAGGAAATTTGACTGCTGTGCAATATTTAGAATTTTTAAGATTTGAGCTCGCTCGCTGTTATTTTCCCAAATCACGAGGATGGTGATGTACCCCATCCAAATATTTGGTTTCAACAAGATGGGGCACCTCCCCATTATGGTGTAGAGGTTCGCCACTATCTTGACGAAATATTTCCTAATAAATGGATTGGACGAAGAGGCGCAATAGAATGGACACCTCGTTCTCCTGACCTGACTCCGTTAGACTTTTTTTTGTGGGATTATTTGAAATCGAAAGTGTATTTTAACAAACCGAACAATTTAGAAGATTTAAAACTACGAATTCGCGTAGAAATTACACAAATATCCCCAGACATAATTGAGGCGAGTATACGAAGTGTTTACACTCGGCTGGGACAGTGTCAGTTGGTTGGTGGGGTCCATTTTGCCAATTTACGTTAACTGTTACAATAAATTTAAGTTCAGATGTATTTTTTTCATTTAATTTTAATTTTGTAGAAAAATAAAATTTTCTTATTTTTTTCTAAATTTATATTATTTAAAAAAAAATTGTGATGCAACGTACCAATTGTTTTATATCACTATTTGGAGGATATAGAGATCTACCAAAAACGATAAAAAAATAATATGGTTGCCATTTAAAAAAAGGGTTGAAGACGTCATCACTCCAAAAACCAATGACGTCATAGAAAAAAAATGTATGTCAAAAGATGGCGTTTTAAAAAACAAAATTTACCTGTCTGAGCGTTTTTTCTAAAAATGTAAAATAATGCGGTTATAAGCTTGGTTCCAAACTTTATGACCACACTGTATATATTATTATTATACAAATGCTAAGGGAGAAGGACTATCTGAAGTGGAGGGAGACATTTTTGTGCTTTTCTGAGATATTTCCAAAGCTATTTTTTGCGGGGTACACTAAACTTTGTGGGTGCTTCTTGGTACTCCATTTAATAATAATAATAATAATAATAATAATAATAATAGAGATACAACATAATTTTACATGGTATAGAGTATAATCTAAGCAATAAATCAATATAATCAAATCATCTGAACGATGCTCTTCCTTCAGATCCATCAGTAATGAAGGAACATTAAAAAAAGACATTCATTTTGCTTTTGCCTCACTGACTGTAGCTACCAAGAATACCTTTTCTCCAGTACCTACATAGGTATTAATTTGCACCAAATAGTTTTGGGCTATTTGCCATAAGTATAAATCTATCCAATGTAGTACTTCCACTAAGAGACTCTTGAGGTAAGTTCTCTAGTGAAGTATTTTCTTGGATTAAGAACACACCTGAAGCATTCGTCTCCAGAAGACATTTGGAGAAGACCAAGAATACGATTGACCTGCCATTATATTTTTGACGGACCCTGAGGGATGAGGCCTAAGTAAATCCTCTAGACCTACGCATAATCCCTTGTGCATCATTGCCATATTGGTCAAAAACAAAAGAAAAACTAGGACAACCCTGAAAAAAACAGGTAGTAACATCTAATGACACTTACTAGGTATTGGAGACGCAATTGGAACGTGCGCAACTGCGGTGCGGTAGATCTATCTAGTGCGCTACATCTTGTGAAGAAGAATATGATGATGATGGGCACAAGTTAGCTGAACGAAATACAGTTCTGACAAATTGAATTAGAGTTGCAGCGATATTCAAACAGGCAATGCAGTTTAAAAACCTGATGCAACTGGCACCCACCACCATCCACCACAAAGAATCAAAAGACTAATTATTTTTTTCTATAAGAGAGAGGGCAATAAGTCAAAGTAATCCACCATCCAGACCACCAAATTTACCAACGACTTGAAGGAATTAGGTTTCAGGTAGGTAATCTGAAGGATTTGTTAGGCTGCAAGTAAGCTATTGAACAATGTCTCCGTGAACGCTTTCAAGGAGGGCGGATATACATAGACACACAAGCATAAACATCCAAGCAGCACTAAAATCTCTAACGAACATCAGTTTTGGAATAACTGAAGTGGAGTTAAAAACTCTGGTTGTCTGCTCGTCTTCAAAGATCTGTACCAAGGGAAGATAGTTATACTGATGTGGATCGCAGGTCATTGCAGATGCCAAGATAACGATAGTGTCTAACAAAAAGATGCAAAGTCTTGCCTCATTGGACTAAAGCAAGTCTATAACATTTCCAAAAACCACACACACAAATGTCTTTATCGACTATACAAGTCTGATAGAAGAATATCGCAGCATTCTTCTGCCAGGTTCCCAAGGTGGTCCTGAACTTATTTAGAAGTATACATTTCTCAGACGCTTCGTCAGCGCTAAAACATCAAAAGGATATCTGAATCTTTAAATCTGAAAACTGGAATTGCTTGCTCACCTTCCAAAGTCTACACTAAGCAAGTTATACTGTTGTAGGCCCCAAATCATTGAGGATGTGAATATAACTATACTACTAGTGGTTTTGCAGAAAAAGGCAGCATTGGACTAAAGCAAGTCGCTCTAGTCCAATGAATCATAAGGTACTGGTATGTGCATTTCCTCATTTCCACTGCCCTATGCTTGTGGAACAAAGGAAATACGATTCTGTATTTGCTATTTTTTATTAATCTTTAGAAGTTACAATCACACCAGAAAATAATTTTAATTTATTTGAAGTATAAGACTAGAGACTAGAGAATTAAATAAATCTAAGATAAAAGAAAATCTGGCAAGACTATGGATATTGTGGCCATCTCTTCTAAAAACGGTATTGTCTTCTCTAAAATCATCTAAATCCTGATTCCATAAAACAACTTCTTTGCCGCTTCAGTGACGTATCTTACGGCTGTTTCTGTCATATTAAAACTTTAGTATCTGCAGCGCCATCTATCTGCTGCTCACTCCAATTATACTAATCCCCACTGTAAAAGCTCAAAGATACAAGCGTACTTGCTAAATTCTAACACACGAAAATAGCTTAAAAACAACGCGGATTCTTATAAAACCTGCGCCGACTAAAATCCCGCATCTCTGTTTTACATATGTAAATTTGATGAGGTATGCGAGATTACATATCCGTGTGTGAATTGTTTTCATATCGGGGTGACACCGAACACGGGCGGACCGCAGCTGCTCCGCTTTATTTCCAGTTCGCTACTTTGTCACTGACACATCCGAGTTAAGTGTGAAGATAGCGAAGAAACTTTTGTTTCTTCGTTCCCGTTTTCTTTCACGTAACTGGTCCGTCTGTGCCCGCGTCGAGGACTTCGATTTCTGCCTTCGTCTGCTCCTTTCTTTGTGTTGTAGATGTATAGATTTATTTGAATGAATCCTATCCGTGAAAAGAAGGCGTTGAATTGCGTGCAGTTTACATCTGTTTTGTTTAGAAAGAATTTCGAGTTCGTAACGTCCAGTTTTAACACTTTTTCGGTTTGAAATAGGTTTTAGTTTAGCGAAGTTATTTATATAGTTTCAAAGAACTTGTTTCTTTATCCATGTAGCGTACATCAAACTCACAATGTCCTGGATCAATTTCAAGCCGTTTATTCGTGTATTCAGGATTGATTTTTAAACGATTATAGACGTACAAAAGGTATACTTATCCTCTGCTTTAATCTACATTTACATACACTACCATCACCATCATCATCAGGCGCAAATGTTACACACACCAGTAATGTCCCATATTGGATTTCTGCCACTGCAAAAACTGACTTAACGTTTAATGATGAACGCGTCCGTTATTATGGTTCGTTCGAATGATCGAGGTCAAGCCGCAGACTAGATTAAACGGACTCTTACATAAATATTTCTAAAATTGCGTAATCTATAACGCAAAAATGAGTCGTTGTACACATATGTATGTTATTATATAAAATTGAAACGACGTGCATAGTAAACGCTAAATTAGATGGCGAATGGTTGTGATGCGCCATAGTCATTTTTAAAAATACATAAAAGTACATCAGTGCCATGAAGTGAAATAAAAGAATGTGTTCACGATGCCATTAGCGTGTCGGTGTGCACAATAGAAAGAATTATTTGATTGAAAAATGCATCATCAAATAGTGATGGAAAAAAAGTAGGGCCAATGATTTGCGCAATGAATTGGAATTGAAAGGATGAAACACATCATTAAGACGAATTTTATCAGATTTGGAATTCAATCTTGATGTTGTTCACAAAATAATACGAAAGTATTGATTGGAAATTATTAAGAATTCATACCCTGCGAAAGATTAAACATTTTCCTGAGACAAATTAGCCCACTGCAGGTAATATATAGAGAGTGTCCGTTTAAGACTCGGGTCTTTGATTGTAACTATATCGTTAAATTAATAGAAATATTGTTTGACGGTATGTTAATGAGGATAAAAGGAGCACACTTTAAAATTAATTTGACTTATATAGGGTGTCCCAAAAAAGCGCACCACATAATTATCACTTTTTTTTTAACTGAATGACCTACTTATTTCTATTGAACTGAGTGTACTGTCGGATGCTTCGTTCATACCTAAAACAATTTTGCTTTAAAATGCGACGTTGCCAGGTTATTGAATTTTTTATATTTTTTTTGCCGAAATCACTACTTTAGTTAAACTTTAACTCCCGCATCATTTTTCATTTATTTTTAATGAAATTTTTCAAAAAGTCTAAACTGACATCATTTTATCTTGTAAGCGAGGAATGTTGTGTTTATTATACAGGGTGTCCAAAAATATGATTTGAATATCAATATCTTCAATTATATTTTATGAAATTTTCTTAAATGGAATGCCCTCTATCTAGTAGTATGTATCGATAGGGTATTTATTTACCTTTAAAATGATACCAATATTTCCACTTTTATCTTTGAGTGTTTTTTTTTAATTGCAATTGAAATGTAACAAATAAAAAAATGCGTAATTACAACGCGTGATTGATTTGTTGTCATGGTTTCAATGAAGTATGCGATTATGAGTTCTGACGTTTGCTAAGTAAACATCGAGTTACTACATGCTAGTAAATAATATTGCTGTTTGTTTGAAATACTCTCGTCAAGAGTTAGTGAACATGGTCTACGGTATTGATGAATGTTTTGGGAACTGCCTTTTGGCTTCAAGAGTGTATGCGTAAAAGGATCCAAACAGTCGACATCCTGATGAGAGAATGATTCAGGCACTAAAAGAAAGATTTGATCATACTGAAAGCCATAAGCTTTAAATTAACAAAATCAACTGGCGATCTGTCTTTCACTGGTGGAAAATCCACAAATTAACCTAAGAGAATTAAGTAAAGATCTATCATTAAAGAAATCATCCGTTGGACAGTGTCTTCAATAAGTTCCATCCCTACCATATGCAACTGCATTAAGAACTTATCGAGAATGATTTCCACAAAAGAATTACTTTTTGTCAAGCCGAAAACAATTTTTTTTTAATTTGTGCTCTATAAAGACGAGTACACATTTCACAGAAATGGTTTTGTGAACATGTGAATTTTCGTTTTTATGATACGACAAATGCCTACAAAATCTATATTGGTAGTTCTCAACACAAATGGAGCATCAATGTTTGGGCCGGCGTAGTACATGATTGTGTGGTTGGGCCTTATTTCTTTGAAGATAGTGTAACCGGGGAAATAGTCTTAAGTTTCGTAATGGACGACTTTCCACGGTTAACAGAACATCTTCCTAACTTTGTGAAGCAGCAGAAGTAGCTTCAGCATGATGGTGCACAAGCTCACTTCAGCGCAAATGTCAGGGAGCATATATCGGAACAATTTCCAGAGAGGTGGATTGGCAGACAAGGTTTGTTATTAAGACCAATTGGCTTGCGTTTGTTTTATTCAATTTTTCTATTCCATAGACTTTCTGATTTTTCATTTGGAAGTTACGAAGGAAGGGCCAGCCCCCAACCAATGACCTTGACGAGGCTTGTTGTTGGCAGATGGTTCGTTGTATTAGTTTTAGTGGCGGTGGGCAAATAAATGTGACTCACTCCTTACAAAACGGTTCCAGTTTTCACTCAAAACATTTACCTCACGTTCAAAGATCTAAGATTTTTGAATATCAGTTTTTTGGTAAAATCTCTAGTCAATCCACCCTCTATGTGCAGCAGTTTTCTTTTATGTAATGGTTGCTAACTATGCTTTTACAAATACTTTAGAACGTGTCACATCTTTGTAAATAGTATACCTTGAAGATCATAACAGCTATAATAGTGCTTTCTTTGAGTTTTGTGTAGAAAATTTTTTAATAGCTTGCACCGTTGAGGCTGCGTTTGCGGAAAGAGGAAAAATATTGTGAAAACGTTAGTCTTTTCGCAGATGTAGCCTTAAAGACGCAAACTATCAAAAAATTTGTCATATTTTTTGTTTCTGCAATGGGCAACCATTTCCTAAACCGAAACTAGTACACCCTCGAGTCTCCGAAAATGCATAGGTCGACATTCTGACTTTCTTTTCGGAAAATTCTAAATAGGCGCAAGTCTGAAACTTCGCAGGCTTACTAAGGCATCCTTTCTAAGCAAGATTCGTAAGTTGCAACCTTGCGCCCTCTTAGGAAGTCGAGAAATGTAAATTCTCCTAAACCCTTACAATTCGCCACCCTCGCATCACCTCTAGCACCGCCCCTGGGCGATCTGAGGTTAATTTTAATGCCGGATTCGTAATCAGAGGTCCAAAATTGCCTATAAAACCGAGTTTCAGCCCAATCGAAGAACTTTATGTTTTTACAATTTTTTTCTGAAGGCCTTAGCCTTGGAAAAATTACAATTTTCTCGAATCTCAAGGAATCGCCCGAAAACTCGGGTACACCCTATCGCGAGGTCGTAGAACTCGAATATCACCACCAAAACATCATGAGAGACCTACTAGCGCAGTGGTGTTCGTCTAAAGGTGCGAGACCGAAACTTGCGAACTTTGATCACCTCGAACTTTGAGCACTTGTTTCATATAGAAATTATGCGATTTTCGCGCTGTCCACTACTATTTGGTATCAAATTTTCTCAGCTTTCCAACAGTATAGGCTTTGTATTCAGGAATATTTCTCCTTCTACCCGAAAATTGCAAAAAACCGAAACTAGTACACCCTCGAGTTTCCGAAAATGCATAGGTTGACATTCTGACTTCCTTTTCGGAAAATCCTAAATAGACGCAAGTCCTCGCAGGCTTACTAAGGCATCCTTTCTATTGTCACTTGTATAGGGGTTCAAATAAATTTAAAAAACTTGGATAATGTAATGTGTTGTTGTTATGGCGCTCAATTAATTTTTTTCTTTGCAACAATAGTATGGCCTGTATATATACATATACTTGCTACGATCAGCACAATTTCCAACCGACAAGGACAACCATCGAAGGACGGAATTGACCCTGCGTTTATCATCGGATCATTGATTGGCAATAATAGTTCGATTTGCGCTGATTACAAGGCAGAGCAACGGATGCTGCGGTCTATGGGTGGAATACTGCTCGGTAATTGATGGCCGGACGAGGATAGCCCAATTCAAAACCCCATCGCACAAACTGAGACGGAAACTGATTCATCCGAAGCCGTTCACCGAATTCGCCTCGAACAAGAAGACCGTGGAAGTTGCGACGTGGGCGAAATTGGAAATTTCGTTCACACGGTCTCGGTTTTTCTCTCATAGCTTTCGATTAGTTCGCCATCTTGTTCTTCCCTACCTTCGTTTTCCTCCTTCACATTCGCTTGTAGTCGTGAAATAAACTTCACATTCATCGTCCCTGCGGATAATCGCTTCATCGTGTGAATTAATTCTCTGCTGTAATATCAATGCATAAACGGAGGATATGTTCTACTTCGGCTTTCTGGAGTAAAACTTCGTCGATTTCGAAACGGGAAGGGTAATTTGTGTTTTCTTTCTTGTCGAACATGCAGTTAATTTAAACTTGAAACGTGATTACTATACTTAAAGTTTATTTAGAGGAGTCCTCGCCCTAAATAGGTACTTCTTGAGCAGCATGAATTCTTGAACTCTTTAAAATGAATTGGTATATAATGAGACGGGTAAATGAATTTTAGCTCTCGTAC
Source organism: Popillia japonica (assembly GCA_004785975.1). Taxonomy (NCBI): domain Eukaryota; kingdom Metazoa; phylum Arthropoda; class Insecta; order Coleoptera; family Scarabaeidae; genus Popillia; species Popillia japonica. The sequence continues at coordinate 16,851 of SMLS01072461.1, forward strand.
ATTTTAGTAATGATGGGCTTCTTCCTTCTGTAATATAGCATCGTTGCGAATATAAATTTAAATTTCCACAAAACAATTATTCATTCTATTTTAATTCGTACATTATCTTAACCGACTATCAGAAATATGTATCTTAAACAATAGCAAGTTTTACGTTTAATAATTCTTTATTATATTCAGTACAAACGTCGTTCATCTTTTTTTATGTATATTAATTAAAGAGGAAAGGAAATTCATGTATTGCACGCACCTGTATATGAATTTCAATTTGCGTAACATATGTTAATATTACTTGTATGCGTATTTACTGCAATTTTTCTACTGGATTTTCTTTGATAATCATCTACTATAGCACGTTCTCTGCTCGAAGGGTATATCTGTAACACGACACGCAAAAAATTAGTAATTCAAAACGTTTCTTACAATGTAGTGGAGATAATAATTTTTTGTTCTCGCTTCTTTGTCTTATTAGAACGGTTAATTAAAATAATCTAACAATAACAAGGACTTCTTTGCAATGGATATTGACGTTTCGATATACAGCCGAGCAACATCGTCAGTAAAACCGCGAGAACGTGTCAAATGGGTGTTTTGTTTTTCAATGTCTAATTTATCTTATTTTCCTGATAGTTTTTCCACTTTCTTAGGTCAATTATAACAGACAGTTATTTACAAATTTAAAAACTAAGATTAAGATAATCAATATATAGTAGTATAGTAGTATATAAATTAGAATGCAAAGACTGTAATAAATGTTACGTAGGGCAAACTAGACGGTATTTAAAAAGCGACTGTATAATCATCAATACACTGTAACGCATAACATAACCGCGGAAACTGCTTTGTCTAAGCATTCTAAAGAATTACGACATAACTTTGATTTTGAAAATGTTAGGATTTTAAAAAAAGAAAATAGTTATAAAAAAAGATTAATATATGAAATGATATA
>SMLS01072462.1:0-11229 GCA_004785975.1 Popillia japonica
TATGAAGCAGGTAGAACGGTGAAGAGCCAGGTACATGAATATTTGTGTATTAGTAGTCGGTTGGTTAGTATCGAGCTATATTGCGAGCAGTGTACATCATTCAATTTTATTCTCTTGAAATTTCAAACGCGTTTTTCTCGAAACCATGTTTTTTAACCTGGTTGACAGCATAACTCTCTCGAATCTTGTCCAATCGACTTGATTCAAAAAAAATTCTCTTCAGAAGACTTATCGCTATCGTCGCATCGTAGTTTTTTTTAAATTGTTTACTTTTTTTTATTAACAATTTACTGCAAAATTTTTGTGTAAAATTCGATTTTTTTTTTAATGGCCGCCATTTTTATTCTAATCAAAATTTTTCAATTCCCTACGATGCTGCGATAGCTATTCTATTATAATTTAATAATCTTTTTGAATTTTTGATTTCTGATGCTTCATCTGGCAGTTAGGCTGTCAACCGGCAAAGAGTGTTTTTTTTAGACGACATGTTGCGGCCACTTTTACGGCGAAAAAAATGCATTAAAAATAAAAATATTTTTTTTTTGTATAATTCATTGTAATAATAATGAATACACAAAATTTCAAATCATTTGATCGAGTAGTTTTTTCAAAAAAGAATCCCAAAAAATGCTTCATTTTTCAACCTTCAATACTGATATAACCCCTTAAACATTCTTATCCAATTAAACCTATTAGCGTTTTTAATGTGGTGTACATAACTGTATAGTTCGTCCCATATTTTTTTATATGTGTTCTTTGAGCAAACATAATTTCTGTTTGTTCAGTGCTATAACTGATACATTTATACGGTCGCAATTTATTTCTTTCGTTCTAACTATACACAATAACGTGCTAACAGACGTTTTGTTGAGTCTCTTTCTCTAATTAATTTCCTTTCCCCATTTAGTGTTTATTTCAATAAAGACACTTGTTTTCTTGCAAATACTCAAATGTATTGCAAAACTGATACCTACTTTCTATTTCTGCAATAAGTATATTTATTCCCAGTATTGGGAACTTCAGGTATCTAAATTCAAAGGAATAATGCACCTTATCAATGTTTAAATAATTTATTGGTATTGATTAAATGCAATTCTTTTGCTGAAATAAGACCTCGATGTCAGCTGACCCCCAACATATTCAATAAGATTCAAGTTCATGTAGAAACGTTATCAATCAAGTACACTCATAACATTCTCTCTGAGTCATTATTTTATACGTTCCTCTATGTGGATAGACGCGTTATTCTGTTAGAAAGTCTATTGGCAGCATTAGCATGCTATTCTATCAGAGTTGACTTTGTGGAATTCTACGACAATTTCTATAGGATTAAATAATTTCTGTCTCGATGTTAAAGAGTGTTATCTCCGTTTGTCCTATCAGTTCCAAAAAGACTGGCAAAATGCCAACCGAGCTCATCCATAATACGTAAAACAAATATTTTTTTTATTTATTTTTTGTCGTTGAAACTACGAACAGTTTCGAATTGTTCTACAAATTGAAGATTAAGTTATAGTTTCAAATTAATTGTTTACGCAGATGTAGAATTTTATGCTGCACGAAGACTGATCAACGTTGATCCGTTATTAGACTTTCTATGTGACGCTTCAGGATTTTGTCATAATCATGGAAAATTGTTATTTAGCCGAGATTGTTCACAGTTTTCACAAAATTCAAAAACCTTGACAAAGACCTTAAAGCCTTTAATTATTAACAAAATATGTAATATGGTCACTAGAACTGAGAATTGAACTCAACGTTTTTATTCAAATTCCTTAAGGTTGATAACCTTTTAGAGTAACCAGCTATACAATTAATATATTAAACTTTAAAAAATTATTATGCAGTTCTTAGGTTTATTTTAAAAATATATGAAATTATGTGTATATTTGCATTTTAACTTATCTATTATGTTTATTTAGCCAGGAAAACGATGATTTACCGTGCGAACTTTGCGAGCAATTGGTCGGCCATCTCAGAGACTTACTCGTAGCCAACACGACCGAATTGGAATTCCAAAAAGTTCTCCAAGGTCTCTGCAACCAAACCGGACAATTTAGAGCGGAATGCTTATCTCTCGTCAACGAATACTATCCGATCATTTACAGCTTCCTAGTTGACGAATTGAACGGAACCGTAGCCTGTCAGGTGATTGGAATTTGTCCGCAACGTATCAACGTAGATGCCATTCCAATAGCGCCTTTGTTGCCAGTCGAGAGCGTATCTAAAGTTAACAGTTTACTCAACGACAATGAAGACGACTTGGCCCGCGTCAAGATGCCCAACAATGGTTTATCGGTGAAGATAGTGTCCAAACCGGAAGCCATGCAGTTACCTATCGAAAGATTGTTCCCGAAAGTTCCGGAAGTTTATAATAAAGAAGTCTGCATATTCTGTCAATACTTCTTGCATTATATTCAAACGGCGATTTCTGATCCTGCTACAGAAGTGAGTTTGTATATGCCTAATAATGGTGTATTGTTTGATTCAGTTTTTCTACCATATAATAAATTCTAATGATTTATACTTAATTTAGGAAGAAATTAAAGAAAAAGTCGAACGGGCGTGCAATGTACTACCAGTATCAGTAAACGAAACCTGCATTAATTTCGTTAATAACTACGGTGATGCTATAATAGCTCTCCTGGTCCAAGAAATCGACCCGTCGACGGTTTGCCCATTAATCAAAGCTTGTCCAGCAGTGAGTTCAGATGAAGTTGAAATTTTCCGCGATCAAGGCACTGCGAGGGATAACTGCCCCCTATGTCTGTTTGCTGTTACAGAACTTGAAGAAATGGTTAAGAACGAAAATACTGAGGTTGGTTAAGTTTATTGGGTGCAAATGTATTTTCTATTGTTTCTTGTGTATTTATTATTCTAGTCTAATAAATGTGTTCATATTTTTTTGGCGCAAGAAATTAATTTGTGTTTACTTTGATTTATTCAATGTATTGCTTGTTTTTCACTTAAAAGTATATGGCTGGAGCCCTTACAGCATCATGAGGAAGTAAAATTTACTACATTTAATCATTTAATTAAATATCATAACTCCGAATCGATTAACATTAGTTTTAGAGTAATACCTTCAAATTCTTTCAGGCAAATATCAGGAAAGCGTTAGAGAGTCTTTGTAGCCACTTTTCTGGCAGTATAGCAACAGAATGTCAAGATTTCGTCGATACATATTCGGACAGTTTAATAAATATGCTAGTGGATGATTTAAAACCTCAACAAGTTTGTGTTTACATCAAATTATGTCAGCCCACTGGGCCTGCTAAGCCGCTCTCACCAAAAGGCGGTGAAGTAGATGATATAGAAATTCGTAAGTCTTCATCTAATTGATAGCATTATTTAAATTAAATCACTTTTTTTTATTTTAAATTATATTATTATTGCAGTATCCAATGAAATACCGGATAGTACAGTAAACGGAAAGGATATTGCCAAGAAACCAGTTGAAAGTAACGAAGCTTGTATAATTTGTGAATTTATAATTGATAAACTTCGAAAAGCAATAGAAGATAAGACCACAGAGGTGAGTAAAGCATTAATGTTATGCAGTAGATGCAGCTTAAAGTGAGTTTGTAACATTTCTCAAGAAATTCTTTTTTTTTATTCGTGGTGGGTTCCAAACTATATTACTCGTTTGACTCCCACAAATATTAGTTGTAGCTAGTTGTTGTTGCTCTATTAATTGCTTCTAAGCCTCATCTAGTTCTCTCATAATCAGAGACCGGCAGCCCTATCACTGCGACCACCGAGACTGTAAACTAGGAAATGAACATTTTTTGAGTTCTGAAAATTTTAAAACTTCTCAATTAAAAGGAGTTGTAGGTTAGGAGAAATTGTAATGTTAAGGGTAGAATTAGCGCCAGTTTTGATTGAACGCACTATTGTAGTTAATAATTTTGAAAATTATCGTGTATAAGAATAATTCGTAGAGGATAGTGTAATATTTAAATTTAATTCAAATTTTATTTTCCAGGATGAAATCAAGCAAGCTATTTTATCAATTTGCACTCATTTACCGAAATCAGTTCGACCTGAATGTAGTAGCTTTATCAATGAATATGCGGACACGATTTTTCAAATCTTGTCGCTTTCCATGGATCCGGCGGACATATGCAGCTACATGCAAGTGTGTCCAGCAACACGAGAAAGTGTGTATTTACCATCATAATTTAACCGCTTAATGTTTGAACTACTAATATAATAACCCAAGTATCTACAGTAGTCGATATTATAATGCATGTTCCTATTTAATAACAACGGTTTTAACTTCGAGTTTAATGTAATGTAGATTGTCTATATACAATAATGTGTATAATGTAGATTGGAATAGACTTTCATTGTCTTATTATGTTATTACAAACTTTTGATTATGATAAACAATGTCCTAGGTGTTAACCACATTTTTATGTGTAACTAAAACTATTAAAAACAGTGTTAAAAAAATAGTTTTAATATTGAAATGAATAACTAGAAGGTTTTTAAGTTTTCACCGTTATCTCTTGTTGTTGTTGTTGTAGTTATGTTTATGAAATGTATGTTGGTTGCATTTACTTACTGAAATTTTCTATAACATAAATAAATGATTTTTTAACAACATGCCTCCCAAACAAATTCTGAAATTTGTCGGTGATTATTAACATAAATCTCTATTAGCTTAATATACATTATAAAATTATATTGTACATTATCAGCGAAACCGGCCTTCTGTCCACTAATATAAGGTAAATCCCCCGATACTATCGAACTAATAGTAGAGGATAACCTCACTAATAATTAATATTTTTACGTTTCAGTTTACCGATATCTTGTTGTCGAAACTCCAGAAGGTAAGATATTCATTAATTATTGTAGTCTTTTGTCAATGCAAATTTAAAATTACCTATACGATAGATCCAAGGGAGGACGATTTTTAAATCTTAAATGGGAACCTCTTTTTGTATTGCAGATTCGTATTCTACGGCATCAAGTACATGTAGTTTTTGTTTGAAGTTAAGTGTATTGAAGTGGAAGCACCCGTTTTCTGAAATGGGTGTGATAAAGTAAAGTTCTTCGTTGTTGAATGGCTTTTTGAAATGTTAAAACAAAAAAAACATAATTATGTTTTCTCTTTTTTGAGTATTTTTCTAGACGTTTACAACTATGTTTCAAACAAAAACTACGTACTTGATGGCGTAAAATGCGAATCTGCAATATAAAATGGGGTTCCCATTTGATACAGTGCTTTAGAGATATTCCATTGTCTCAAGATAAGAAACTCGCCCGGTATATGGGGTTATCATAAAATGAAGGATATATTTTAAATTATTACAACTTTTGAACAAATTAAGTTAATAATAAAAAATAAACGATTTCTAATTGTACCGAGTGCCCCATCTTGTATAAAAATGTTTTCAATTCCATGGTGATTCTTTAGTGGCTATGACATTTGCAAGTATCGTTCGCCATTTACAGTTACAGCTACGGCTTCTCATTCTGCAGTTCCGGCCCAATAATGAAATCAGCTATAAAACAACACACCAACCTCTCTTGTCATGAAGACCTTTTCAAACGATTTCTTGTGGATTTTCTGCAGACCAGATTATACAGTTTTGAGTATTGACTCCCACCATTCAGAGTAAAATGTACCTCATTTGTCCATAAAATACGGGGTAACCATTCGGATTTAATTTCCACCTGGGCCATTACCCGCAAAAAAAAATCGTACGTAGTAGCTAAATCGCCCTTCTTTAATTTAAACAGCATTTTGCGTAAAATTTGCCAAACCGTGGTATACGCCACTTGCAATCGCTTGGATATCGCATTTGCATTGCTGATTGCTAGTGGATTCTCTCTTATATTTGATTTCCATGAAGAACGTCTGCAACTTGGAGATAATTAATTCTTGGTCTTTTTGTTCTTGGAAGGTCAGTTAGAACATGGCCTTTCTTTCAAATTTTTGTAACAAATTGCGATAGTCTTTCATTTGAGACGATGATCGCCTTGACAATGACAGCATTGTTTGGTGTTTTTGTGGGTGACAGTGAATTAGTGTTTTATATTTATTCAAGATTGGTCTGATTTTCCAGAAGTAGTCACTGAGGTCTGCTGTACATATTTACATATATATTATCTGGCAAATTTCAACTGAAACAGTGAGTCATCACGGCGCACGAAGGCGGAGCGAACTCGATGACCTCGTTATGCTAGGTACTAGCCAAAAGTAAAGTGCCAGTATTTTATTTAAATGTAGTACCTTGGTTGGCGCGGTTGACACGATGTTCCAGACATTTTGACCGACACTATTACTATACGTGTGTGTGGGGCTCGTGCTATTATACCTGTAATTCGCCACGCCCACATCATCGAACGTGCAAATCACAGAATACTGCATGATGTGCTTTTCAAAACGGCAGGGGTCTTACGGTGGTTGCATATCATTTCTTCGTTACCTAATTACCCCAATTAACCCCGGCGTGACCAACCCACTTGTGCTACTGCGCTGTTTCACTTCAACTTTGCCAAGCTGTATGCAGCTTCACACATTTTTTTTCAAGTTTTAATAATACGTTTTAAAACGTTGCCACCAACCGGTAGATGCGTTAAAATTTGTATAATTTATTTGTTAGGCGATTTATTGTGCTTTTGCGCATACTAGAGTTTGCTGTCCGCACAAGGGGATGCCCTCAATTGACGTACCATGTGGTGTCTAGATAAGAAAAAGGCATTACTGCTTATTACACATTTTTAACTGTCGTTGTATTTGGATATAACAGAACTTCATGATTTTGGCCTCAACGAATTAATTGGTTCAGTAAATGCCTTACTTGGTCTTGATTTTTGAACTGTAGATTTTTTTGCTGATTTATTTTCTTTTTCTCTTTTCTCTTTTTTTCTTCTTATGGGCACTTTTTTGCAAAATATTGAGCACTCGTTGTAGTGGAAACTTAAATTAGATCTCTCTCTCTCTCTCTCTCTGATTTTTCACTTGCTCGCTTTTTTTATGTTGTGTAAACCACTTAACATATTTGGAGATTTGTCACCTGTTTAAAATAAAATTCGCGTACTTATCCGAAGTAATGTGGACCAGCCCCTTTTCGGATAACCGAATACCTTTTGTTAGCAGAAAATGAGTGCCTTTTCTGTAAAAATGTGTATATGTCAACAAAATTGAAACTAAAAATAATTTTAGAAATACTTTATATTAAATTTAAATACTTAAGGTTTTTTAAAAATGCATACATACATACATATGCATGTGCTGAAGAAGGTTTATTAACTCTGTAGGTGTGTGTTATATTCACATAAGTACCATATACTAGACAAATATAACACATTGGTAAACGAAACAAACGTGGTTATATTCATGGTACGTGCGCATAATATTTCGGATAAACGAGTATATAGAATATATTCATTTCGAATAACACGGAGAATTCAAAAAATATTTTCGGACAAAGCGGATGTCAGATAAGCAAGATTCGGATAATCGGGATCCTACTATATTAAAGTTATATTGTATTACTAAAGTAAATGTCTCCATATTATTCTTTAACCTATTGCTACAGGATAAAATCATGTTCTTACAATTAATATTTTTCCGTTTCAGCTTTCGGTGCTACGTCACGGTATAAGAAAACTACAACAGGTAAAAATATGTTACTTTAGTAAACAAACATGCGGACTTTGCCTTCGCGAGATAAAAAAAGTTTTAAGTACAAAAATTATTAAATTATTAATGCTATTAAAAGAGTATGTTCTATTAAAAGCAATGATTTATAAAGCCGCAATGTGGTCCTACAGCTCTGAAATACTAACCTCGTTTAAAACACAATGCATTACACAGTAACCTTTACGAAATATTTACAGAGTCACCTACAAGCGTTAAACCAGTTGGGTCACCCCAGTGTACCGTTTGTAAATTGATTATGGCTCAAGTGGAAAAATATATCATAGGGCCTAAAACTAAGGTAAACCATACTTTTGAAATAAGTAAATTTCTCATCGGTAATATAATAACTTTCTAGACAGACGTCATAGATGGTTTATACGACATTTGTGATATTCTTCCCGCTTCTGAGGAAAGATCTTGCGAAGATTTTGTCGGCAAATATGGAGATGCTATTGCCGATATGATCCTTGCAGCGATGCAACCCAGTGAAATATGCTCCGTGCTGATGATATGCGATGATCTAAAAACTAAAATAGAACGTACGTTCTTTGCAAAGCTTTAAATAATAGTGTTTCTAATTATTGTGTTTATTGCAGAAGAAATTACCGAGTGTTCGCTGTGCGAGGCAGTTTATTTTAATTTCAATTATCTGCATCAAACACACGGGAAGAGTGTACTACCTGAACATGTTTGCAATCCAATGAATGAGAAATACGTGAAACCTGTAAGTTCTTTTTTATAACCTTTTAAATTTCTTTATATCTTTGGTTTTTTTTTTTATTTTTAGTGTATGAAATTGTTAGAAAAGCATGCTTTTGCAATTAACATGTACAGTTCCTCCAATGAAGATACTTCGATTGTGTGTCAAGAATTAGAATACTGTAAAGGAAATACACCACGTCTTCAACTAAATTAAAGTGTAAGTGTAATTATTTTATCATTTTTAATTTGGGTTACTTGTTTTGTTAGTTCCAAACACAACATTGTAATTTGCGTTTTCGCACAGCATTAAAGTGTGGAGTATCGTTTTTGCTGTTACCAGTAAAATCTTTAGCGGAAACATTAGACATGTTTTATGAATACCCTCTCAGCTTTCGTTCATCCATTCACGCCCCATTCAATACATAAATGAATATTATTGTCACCGCCTTTGCTGTGACAGAGGATTTTACTCAGAGGGAACACAAGCTGGACAAGTACCAAAGTAAATAAATATTCGAAACCTACCTTATTAGCATCTCCGTAGTCCGATTAATCGATCTACTAATAAATAAGACAATGACTTAAACATTATGTAATGAGGCGATGAAGCCAAGTCGAAGTCTTCCCACAAAGTATTGCAATGATAAAGAATATTTTGAGGAGATGTATAAGAAAATGGAGCTCCATCAATGCCCATATTGCTCCAGTTTTGCCAGAACTACGATCAAAACTTTGTTACATTACTTTTACCACTGAAATTTCTTCTTGTAATATCGATTGATAACTACGTGGTCTAACACAGATATGGCGCCAATTAGGAGGAATCTTCTTCCCTCTATTCCGCAGAATAATCCTTTAATAGGTTAAATATAAATATACAGTAGATTAGTCTCTGTTAGACACTACACCAAAGTGAATGTTTCGTGTGATTTTGTCAAAATTAAAATAACTTTGTTGAGAGCAGTAATAAAGTACTTCCATTTGAAAGGTTTAGCACCAACTGATATTAAATCAAAGCTGGATTCAGCACTATTGGAGTCTGCTGCTTCGTTTTCGACGGTGAAAGACTATGTTGTAGAATTGAAGTGTGCTATGATGAACTCCGTGGAGGTTGTTCAAAAGCGGTTACTATCCTGGACAGGATTGAAAAAGTCCACTGTATTGTATAGAATGACCGTCAAATAAAAGTGCACGAGATAGCAGACATAGTGGGTATCTCAAATGACTGTGCATGGAATTTTGACTGAAGAATTGGAAATAAAGAATACTCGATACTATGGGCGTCGCAGTTGCTCACACCCGAGCAAAAACACTGTTTCAGTGTTTCTTGCCAACTTTTGCACATTTTCATGGCAATTCGAAGGACTTTTTGTTTCGTTCCATAATCATAGATAAAACCTTGGTTACACTCGTGAAACCAAAGAACAGTACAAGCAATAGACACACACACGTTCTCCGCCTCCAAAGACAAACTCGGTTTTGTCAGCAGGAAAGGTTATGGCAACTGTAATAATGGAATTATTTTGCTCGACTACTTACAACACAGGAAAACAATGAGAAGCATTATGCAAATTTGTTATAACAATTGCTACAAAATCAAAGCGAAATTGCCTTATTTTGCCAAAAAGAAAGTGCGTTTCCATCACGATAACACACCTGGACACAAGTCTGCAATTGCAATACCCAAAATTCATGAATTGTGATTTGAATTAGTGCATGTATTCCCCAGATATGGCTCACAAAGATTATCATCTGCTTCCAAACCTGAAAAAATGGCTCGGCGGTAAATAGCTATTTCGACGAATTGGATTCATCGACTTACAATGAAGGTATAGCTCATCTGGAATATTGGTGGAATAAGTATATTGAGCATTGAAACATAAAATGTATTGACGACTTTTTACAAGTAATAACAAAACCTGTCTATGTCGACAGTTAAAACGGTAAAGAATGATGCCAATTTACAACTTCAAAGAATTAGTAAAACTCTTACAGATTACCAAAGTTTTATGTAATTATTTGTCAACCAATTGTTGCGTTAATGTCTATTGACGAGGGAATTTTATCTCTTTCGTGGATCTATAAAACCTATAAAAATTTATGTAAGTCTAGAGGATATTGCCAGATTAAACTCTTACGACAATGAACTTAAAGTGGAAAAATTTATTATTAAATAACAGCAAAGGGTAGTATTGAGCTATGAGTAGCTGACAAAGTTTTAATTTGAATCAGCGGGAGACTCTTATCTATGTTTCCTTGTTAGCATAAATATTGATTCGATCTATTGGTGCCATAGAGAAACACTAACTCACTTTTACCCACAAAAACACCAAACACTTAGATAAATTGAAAACTGAATATATCTTAGTTTTCTAATTTGTTTCATAGTTCTATCCAATATGCGTTCCGATATAATTTATATTAAACAGTCATACAGCCTTGGACATATATCTGGGGCACCCCAAAATATTTTAAGTGAGGATAAATTGTGCGCTATTAAATAATTAAAACTACATGTATAAACATTCGCTAAATAAGTTTTTAATAATAAATTTAATATTTGGTGGCACCACCATTTGCTTCAATAACAGCATTCAACCGTTTAGGCATTGACTCTACTAAACGTAAACAAACTTCAAGTTAAAGTTCCGCCCATTCCTGTACAATTTTATTCCTTAGGTTATTTTTATTTTTGAATTTGTAATTGGAAAGCTTTAGCATGCGCCACAGGTTTTCTATAGGCGACAGATCTGGTGACTGCGCCGGCCATTCAAGTAAACGGACCCTGTTCTCATGAAACCACTCCATCGACATTCTAGATTTATATATGTATTTTTATGACCTTTTAACTTATCTTATTATCCAGA